>JABFQD010003731.1:0-12751 GCA_022817045.1 Psix sp. ZL-2020 | reverse complement strand
ACTCAAATCTGGAACGATATCAGGTTTTGTAAATGTTTATGAATTGTAATGTCAAATTATAATTTCTTGTTTAATAGGATTTAATCAGATGCAATATTACTAATAATTAATTCTAATTTCATAAGATTCGAAAATTAGTCACATTTAATCAAATTTAGTCAAATTTATATGAATGTTACACTTTTATCTAATCAAATTAGAATCTAAATGGAAAATTAGTTTAAATTAAATTAAACTCTTAAAACTCATGCTTTAATATTTCGTAATTAGTTAATGATTAAAGCAACCTGGATAAAATCGTTTTAATAAAAATCGAAGATACAAGCATAATTTACGTTATTCATATTATAACATGAGCTAGCTAAGCAGGATTATCTAAAATTATAAAAAATTTGTTGTTTAATTTTATATATACATATATATAAATGTATGTATATATATACATCAATATATACATATATATCAATAAATATTATTAAAAACCATTTAAATCAATGAATAAATTGTTAATTACTTATTATAATGAATAATGAACATTTTTACAAAACCATAGCGCAAGCGAAAAGAATAATTCAAAACAATTCATTAGTTAATATAAAAAACAATGATAATAAGAATGATGAAAAAAGAAAAAAAACTTTTGTTACGTTAAGTTGAGGGCGTCAACAGGTGATAAAATCTTTTGAACTTAAGGAACAAATAGATTTCAATCACTCAGATGGTTTGATTTTCCGATGGAGTTAAGGGCAACACGGCAAGGAAGAGCTTGCTGCGCCGACTCGCTGCCGTTTTATACACATATTCATATGAAAACCGGTTATGTGTGCGTCGATAAGAAAAAGTTTTGTCGTCTACTTTCGAGATCAGATTTTTGTCGTTTCCGAAATAATGTAATGGCTTTCACTTCTAATATGCACGCATTTATGATGACGGTAAAAATTACGACAATTTTATCAAACGCGACACGAAACATTGATCTTATTGTGCTCAATGCATTTGCTTATGGGATAGAATCGCGTTTACGTAAAATATTTTTTAGATTATATTGATGACATTTTGGTTTTCTTGGACTCTCTTGAACCTGACGAAAGGCACTGTTCGGAACTATTAACGATAATTTATATAATCTACAATTTACCTATAGAATTAATTCGATTAATCAACTCTCTTTGTAGTAACTCACGCGATAATTGTTTAAGAATAGGAAAACTTATCAGTTAGTAACTGTATTAAAGTATGTATGTGGATAGTTAAACATATACTTGAACAGATGTTGCGAGTGATAAAATGTGAATTTTTACGTTTATGCGAGTTCTGCTATTATTTGCCATATAAAATAAAAAAAAATAAAACAAATACAAATTAAAGCTACTAACTTATTTGATTTTTTCATTAGTCTTAATTTCGTAATAGTAGACTTTCAGTAAAACAATTTACTCAGTGATTTATTTCTTAAAAATAGGGTTTTGTATTAAAAATTTTGTATTCAAACACTAATTGAATTTTCTTTTTATTTGTTGAAGAAATTGATGTTTCGTTTTATTTTTGCTTCATACGATTTCACCTTTAGTGAAATTACTTTTCATAAATCATGTCATGCTAAGAGCAATTTTTTATGAATACATTTAATTCTACAATTGAATTAACATTAATTAAACTAATTTTGCAATCTAAATAACTGAAACAAGAAAATTGTTCATCCTAAAAGCAATTAACAGTGTAAAGTTTTGCTTAGGCTACGCGTAACTTTTTTTCTGCGTCTTTCTATTTTATATCTTAATTAAACGGTTCATTAAGTCACATTCCAGGAGCGTTTCATCCTTTTAGGCGACATTTTATGCAGCAAGTCCAAATATTTTCCATAAACCACATTTGATTTCACAAATAAACCAGCTTTCCTTAGACCTTGTTCAAGTAAATATCTGCAATGATCCGAAACATATCATGAATATTATCCAATCATGACGCCAATTGAAGTTATAAGAATTTGCTTGTATTAGCTCAGGGCAACTATGAATTTTCATGATCGCGATTAGCTATAATAGGTTTATGTCGCAGAGCATGGATTTCATCTCGGGGACTTCATTGTTTTCCCATTCAAAGCAACACCTACAACTGTCTGCCTTGTCTCGCAAAACAAAATATGAATTTGCGCAACAATTACCTTGTTTGTTTTATCAGCAAAATGTTAATAACATCAATGTTACTTCAAGTGTAACTATTCCTTGGAAAACTCCAATCATACGACAGGAATATGTTAAATCTTCTTCTTTTTTTTGAACTCGGAGAATCGATTGTAAAGGAATCAGTTCTAACTGATCAATAAAAAACTAATTTTCTAGTCGTTTACGTGTGGCGAATAAAAAATGATAGATAAAATGAAATTGTCGAATGAGCGATTGTGAAGTAGTAACAGAGCATTAGTCGAAGTGAATAGGCTGGTCGGGAAAATCTCTCACGAGGTGGTTTTTTTGCACACAGCCGAGATGAAATGGCGAAGAGTGCCCTGGGCAACAAAAAGAGAAATATTCCTCGTGATAAAACTATCGCTTAGTTTTCGAGCGTGCGAAACCGGGGACGCGAGGTGTAATTCAAATTGTCGCTTGCAGTTGAATCCAACCCTCTGGCTGTCCCGCGGACTCTGCTGAAATACTAGGTTGATGCAATAAGAAACGCGCGTTACCAGATAATCCCGAACAAAAATTTAGACCCTTTGAGGCTATCCTCAAATTCCACAGACTCGGCCACTCGCACTTGGCTCGCAATTTTGATTCGAACAAGAACTTATTATCAAATATAAATGCTAATTCAACATATTGTTTTATTAAATGGAAGCGTAAATTCTTGTGACAAATGTTTTATTGAATTTATAAAGTCGGTTTGTCACTGAATCACAAATGTTCCTACTTTTTAGTATTATGAAACCATTACAAATATATGAACTTCAGTAAAAACACAAAATATGCCAACCTTAATTAGTGTTTAATTATACTGATGAATTTTCATTACAAGCTTGAAACAGTTTAAGAGTATCTTTTGTTTAAACATAATATCATTTGATATTTATATTGATATCCATTTGTTGATAAATAGCTAATTTATTCACATTTTCTAAGTACCGAAATCAATATTAATAAATATCTTAATTTTTTTGTGCTAAAATTGTGGTGATTAAAATAATTAGAAATTTAATTAAAAGATATCACCTAGGCATTCTTTTATTTTTCTACATACTTAAGTAAACTGATCAAAGTTTCGAATATATTTATAAATTGAAAATACATTGTGAAAGTTCATTCTCTTATCTATTTTGATACACAATATTTCAGAAAGATAAATGCTTAACGTGAAGATTTCACTCTTTATGAAAAGTTTTATTTATAATTAATCCAACTTCCTTTATTACTAAATTCATCAAAAACTCTTTAGATTTCTTAATACTTAAGTAAATCAATAATGTCTTATTTTAGAAGAAAAATTAGCAATAAGTCGGATAGCAATGTAGTAATATAGAAAATAGTTGCAAAGACTATTGGGAATATCTGAAATCTATGAGGACAAGCGTTTGCCACATTTCAGCACGTATTATACGGTTGAAAATTGTAATACGCATTATTCAAATCTTAGATAGATAATGAGGGACTAAGAATGACGAATACGCAGAATGGTTAATTAGTCGTAACATGGCGCGGTTAAATATTCTTGGACTTTACGACGGTAAGATGACCCTTCATTAGTGATCTTTGAGCAACTTTAGAGTTTCGCGAAATGTCCATTTAGTGGTAGTTAACTTAACAAAACGCTCGGTTGCATCAGCCATTGTATAACTCGATCGAAAGAAGAATCTCGAAACCGGCCAAATCTGTTTCGGAATTCGCGCCATTTAGGCTCTGAGATGATCAACGGTTTGGTTCGAACTTCGTTCAACGTGTCTGGCTGTGTAACCTGGTGCTGGGTGGACTTAGAGTTTGCTTCGATACAGGCCGATCTAAGCCATTGCAGGACAAGTTGCAAGTGGGCGATTAGTTAGATGCATACGAGGGTGGGTGCGGGGGGGAACTTGGCAGCAGCACGACCGAATGTAAGTAAGGAGGATTATGGTTTTTCTTAGCATCGGGGGGAGGTGAGGCACAACGCCGCTAGTATATGGAAGAGGGGGGTGAAGGCAGAGGAGGTTGCTACGGTGCACGGCTTTCGAAAGGATGGTGATTGTGGAGCGTAGTTAGAGTAGAGTTAGGCGTATATAAGGCCCGCGAGCCTGGTCCAAGTCAGTCATTCACCGGACTACCAGCCCACCACATACAACAAACATGAAGGCCTTTGTGAGTATTATCACGGGGTGATATTCAGTTACGGGTGGCACCTATCCGGCGCTTAGCCCTTTTCCACTATTATCCAAATTTTTTGCAACGATTCAATTTTCACGAAACTGATTTTCTGATCAATTTTATTGTCAATTGTTTATTTTCCATATAACAATATTTAAATTTATTCAAAAAACCAAATGTTCTCTTTTCTTCTAAGTCATTTATTCTAAATCATATTAATACTTGTTATAACTTGAACCACTTATGTATAACACAATTAATCCAATTTCTATTCTCAATACAACTTTGCAAATTTTCAAATAATTTTCGAATCAGTTTCACTTTCCAACTTTCATTCATAAATAATCAAATGTTCTCGCGCTATAAAATTAATCTATAAAACCGGTTATACTGAATATAGTAATAGTAAAAGTTATAGTAACTGAGTGAGTCACGAACGCATCTTCATTCAAGTAACTTTAATGAATCGGTTACCCTTATATTATTTTGTATTATATTGATCATTTCGATTTTACTTTGAGGTGAAAACATCCGGTAACACCCGCGTGAAAATTTCGATAAGACTTATCCCGTTACACGGCGTATCTTGAAATGAATTCGCGCGCTTACTGCTAAGAAGACCTTTCTAAAATAGCGAGACTGATTTTTCAATTCGTAAGCAATCTAGTTCACCGGTGTATCGATTTTAATTGAATCCCATTTACTCGATTCGGAATCCGCTCGCGCAATCTTTTGCCTGCGGTTAGCATTTGTCCTTTTCATTTCTTTGTAGTTTGAATCGAACATCTAATTGATCGCAGTAGAAAGTGGAACACGCGAGTGCGCTTTGGCGCTCTCGCGGCACGGTAACGAGGGCTCTGATTAATTATGAATCTCGTGCAGACCCGGGATTACGCGAGAGCATTGCATTAAATCCATCGGAAATCGAGCATTTTTTCTACTGACGACGTAATTCAACGCAACCGATCAGCGCTCTCAGAGCTCCATTAGTCGCGAGTCCGCGCATTTTTCCCCTAATATGGTTGGGCTAGGCGTGGTAGCCTAGCGCGCGGATCGTTAACTATGCGAAAATGCAATCGGAGCACTATCACTTCAATTACGAAACGTTACTGCACCGTATAAATTTTCTCCGCAGGCCATGTGCGTTTACTACCGTTTTATGATATAACGATCCTCAGCTTAGCTACGGGCCGAATGTGCACGAGGAAACATTTTCGCGAATTCGCTGGACTGTCCTTACGGGGAAAACTTTCGCAATAAATTCCGCGAGCGGTTTTCCACGTCGGAAACAGTGCCGATTGTTTTTGAGCTCACATTCCGCGTCGTTTGCATTACGCCTGTCGAAAGTGAAAGCCGCACTTATGCGCGATAATATAACTGTTACTGCGTCATTAATGTATTTAAAGATCGCATCTAATGCATCGCGCTTCCGTGAACCAATCGGATACTCAGGTCGAATTTAACGATCAGTTAGTTTCGCTTCCTTAATCGAACATTCTAGGCGATGATGTAACTTGTATGCTGGATCCGTTTTAGATCGTATTCGCCTGCTTGGCTGTAGCGACGGCTCGCGCCGGAATCGCCTACGGAGGACACGGTGGCGGTGGTGGTTTCGGATTCGCTGGACACGGAGGAGCCGGACTTAGCGGAGGTCTCGCCGCTGGTGCTGGAACCGCCCACTCCCTCCAGGGTGGAGCTTCCAGCTTGGGATCCGGTGGTCTTGGTGCCAGCTATGCTGCTGGTGCTGCCCACGCTGCTGGAGCTGCTGGAATCCAACAGATTGTCTCTGGTGGTGTGTATCGCGAATGAGTCGCAATGATGGCACCAACCACAGGAGCTTTTCATTAATTTCCCTTATTCCATTCTGTAGGAGTTCTTGGAGGAAGGTCAGACATTGGACCAGCTGAAGGACCAAAAGCCAACGTAGGACCACAAACTGGCCCATCTGACTTGGTTGGACCACAAGAAGGAGCTAAATCCGTTGGAGGACCACGAACTGGCCCAGCCAGCCTTGTTGGACCAGCTGCCGGACCATCCACCCTTGTTGGACCATCCCAGGGAACCGCCACCCTTGTAGGACCATCCCAAGCTACTGCTAACCTCGTCGGACCAAGCTACGGAGGTGTTGCCTTCTACGCTGGATCTGGTGGAATCAACGGTGATGACGGAAGCTCTGGCTCCGCTGCCGCTGCTGCTCCAGGAGGTCTTGGTGGTGGTGCCGGTAAACATTCTTTTCATTAACACTTCTATTCAATAGCTTGACCAACTTAAATATTTAATTATACGACAATTTCATCATTAGGTCTTGGTGGTCTTGGCGGTGGACTCGGTGGCCCAGGCGCCATTGCTGTCATCGGAGGAGGCCCAGGAATTGCTGGTGGAATCGGCGGACATGATGCCGGAGTTGCTGTGATCAACGGCCCATCTGGCGCCATCCACGCCGGTCTTGGCTCCCACGGAGCTATCATCCCCGCTCCAATTGGCAAGTGGTAGACGATCTAAGACCCCAGCGATCCCGGCTCGGCGACGGCGGCAAACTTACCACTTTTACACCGGTTAACGATCCTCAATACGCTCAACGTCTTCACTCGAACGCCTGTCCTTGCTTGGCTCGTGGCTAAAACCGAAGAACAATCAGTCAGTCAATGAATTGGGAGTCGGCCGTCCAAGTCCGTAGTCAATATGGCTGTCCGATCGTTTATGGGCAGCCACTCTTGGATGACCCGGCCACCGGAACTCGCACGAAGCTCATGGACCTGGCCCAGATTTGGCAACGGAAACAACTCGGGGCGTCTACGCTTTGCAGTCTCTCATCGGCCAGGATTTCATCGTTAGTTGCGATCCCGGCGTATTTAGTCAATTCACGTACATCTAACAGACTGTGAAACGTGCGCCCTACCCGGCTGCCATAATCGGTCGGTCAAGAGACTTTTTGCGGCTTTGGTGTTTGCGATCGGTGGTTCTTCAGTGATACCACGAACCCAGTCAGTGGACAGACTTCGGAAAAGCCTTAACGAGTGGACCAACTGGGTTTGTTCTGTTTTCTGAACACCCTTCGTTGTGTTCCTACTCGTGGCTCCCTTCTTACGACTACCATCTTTCGTAGGCTCACACGTACACATGCACGATATTATTAGAACTCTTTTTTTCTTCCTACTATCCTTCGTGATGTAATCCGTGATGCTCGCGTTGCGGATTCTCACAGTTGTTATACTCACTGCCGCACCTAAGCATACATGCATATAATTATTACTCATGCGCATATTATGTTTTCTTTTCATACACTTATATATATGTATCAATATATGTATATGTTGTGTCTTTAGCGCAACATATTATAAGCCATCAAATTACATATATATACATATATATATTTACACATACATACACACAGACATGTTTACATGTTATGTTAGTGAAGAAAACCGGTGGATTATGGTATGTCAGCCGTACCCGTGAGTGAATAATGTACATAGATGGCGCGCCGTTGCCGGCCCCCGACCCCGCCCGCCCTCGTCACCCTTTCTTTGCGATCACGACTAGCACCCCACCACCATAGATAGATACCACGTATTTATAGCGTTTATACATTTATACAATACTTTATATAAAATAAAGCATCAGTATTTAAAATACAGCTATTAGCTTTTCATTCTTTCAATCCATACCTTCCGTTGATTAATTTGAATAAATTTTTCATTTTAATCTTAATAATAATACAAATATTGTCTACATCATAACAATAACAATTCAAATACAACATAAAAATATAATAAACAAAAGATTTTAACAAGCAATAAAAAATAGTACTTCATCATTAATAATAAATTGCATATTCAATAAACACATTAAAAATATTTACAACTTATAAAAACATTGATTTAAAAACAAAAGTCAAATGTCTTCACTTTGATAGGAAATTCAAAAATAAAAATCAAAGTTCCAATTCAAAATTCTACAAATCACAATATATATAAGATCATTCGATCAATTATGTAACAATTTTGATTAACAAACAATATCAATATGAATTTGATATTGTTTCTAATCAATGCCAATTCCATATTAAAATTGACATTTCCACTTTTTTCATTTAAATGAATCAATTTTCATACAAAGCTAAAGATTTTAATTTCAAAAGCATTTATCTTATGCATTAAGTTCTTACTTCATGGAATATTTCTTAATCAAATGAATTGTGCAAAATTTATATATAATAAAAACGCATTGATATGATATACTTTCATGTACTCTAACGTTATAAAAACTATTTCTAAAATAACAACAATTATAAATTGCTTTTAAACTCTATTGAAATATTGAGACAGGAAATATATAAATTTTTAAAGATAAACAGATAAGATAAACTACCTTTAATTGAAGTAGAATAAGCAATCAATCATTTGATCGATTCTATGAACTTTTTAAGTTTTTTAGTCAATAAATACGTTCAATACATTTTGGTTAAAATATAGCAAAGTATTACGGATTAATAGTATCAGTTCAAATCACTTATTCATATATATATACTAACAATTTAAAATTGCTTTAATAACTATTTCTGATGAGGAAATGTATTATAACATAATTTTAGATTAAAAATATTTATAAAAATATTAATAATAGCATGCGAAACAATTCCAAACACATAGAAAGCAATTTATATTATTAGCACTAATGAAAGCGATTCTAATACTTTAAAACCATATACGATTACCATTTAATAAAAATATTATAAAAATAACGTTTTGTACTAGACGAATTCATAATAAAGATAACTGGGAACAATGATTTTGTTGATGACCATCAATGATGTAATTAAATGTACTGCATTTTGAAGCAATTATTAAATTGATCGTTATTAATAACAAAATATCGCATGCATTGCGTTGTTGTGAATTATTTCTTATTTTGATCGATTAATTCATAATAATTTTCATTACAAACATTCAAAATTGCGTTATTCAAATGCTGTGAAAATGAAGAAGGAACGTTGAAACCAATATATTTCAATACACATTAGCATTTTATATTTAACTTAGTGAATTTAGTCATTTATTATAATAAAATTTGCATCATTTTTCAGATTAATACGTATTTTTTATGTGTAAAAGCTTTTTACTTTTTGTAATTTTTCGTTATTTTTTTAATTATTTTATTATTACTACTCTTAATTATTGTTACTAGTACTTATAATATATATATTATTAAATTCATTCCCATTGCCCTCATTACATAGACCAACGAGTTGTAAGTATCTAAACGATAAGCAAGTATGTATTCAAACATCTCTTTTTGCAATAATAATACGAATGATAATTCTGAAATGACAATTTCTTATCTATTTGCAGGCTTTTTCAAAATAGCTAACAGCACACCTATCCAATGAGATTCATCTAATTAATTCTGCATTAATTACAGCACTGAAACACGAAGCAATATCGTTTTCGGTACTCTAGTATGGGTACTACAGTACATCGTTTAACATGTCCTGACCACCCTAGAGGCAGTATAAATGCAAATCGGATAAATTATTGAAGATTGCAAATTACGAGTAAGTCTGACTTCAACTGTCGTAAGTGAACTTGTTTTGTTTCATACAATCATTAAATTAGTTTACTTGATAATGATTATTTGTGTAAAAATTTTTAAATAAAAATTGCAACAAAAATGTTGCATTTTTATCAAAATAACATCTAACGTAATGTTTTAAGCATTCGATCAAATTTATAATTCTAATATAGTTATGAAATTAAATTTTTTATTTTTGTAATAATTTAACAGCATACAATTTAAGAAAAACATTTTTTTAATTCGGATTATTAATTTTTTTCAATAAGACGAAAAGTAAAGTTCTGAATTTTAATTTTTTTTATTCTTAGAAAAAGGTTTTGATTTTTCGTTTTCAATATTTTACGACAAAATTTTTGTCGTAAAAATTTTTGTCGTTTGGTTTATGATTCTTTTTTATGTAAATAAAAAGACGATATTAAATATTACATTTTAAATATTTTTATCGTGAAATCTTATAAAATGTGCCTATTTCAGTAAAATTTATTTAAAAAACTATGCTACCTTTATATAAACACAATTTTCATTTTTCAGGAACTTCAATTTTGAAATCCATCAAAAAATTACAACTAATCTTGGAATATATCTGGCTCGGATATCTCATACAGGCTAAAAGTGTGTGAGATGCACTAAAATGTAACAGCCAAAATAATTAGGTATTAATTTCTTTATATCTTAACTTACAATTATGTACTTTACAAAACACTAATTTTAAAAAATCATATGTTAACATGCTGCTTAAGTTTTTAATTATAATTTTATATTTAATAATGAAATTTATTCATTAAAATATAATTTTTTTATTAGACAAAAATCGATGAATAGTAAATATTATGTTTGACAATCATTTTTTATGTGATATAAGAATGTTTAATTTTTCTTATTTATTCATTTCATGTTTACAATGAAAATAATTTGATTGATTTTTTGTATAATCAAGTTAATTTATCTAAAATACATTCGTAATGTATAATTTCATTTTATGTACATAAATTTTTAGCAATTTATTCAATGGAGGAACAAATATGAATATAGTATTGATATTTTACAGATTAAAATAATCAATTTATGAAAAGCATTTTCTAAGAAAATATCCTGAAGTAATTGAGAAATCAATAATTCCATTCATTTTTTGTGAAACTAAGTCCATCGAATCTTAAAGCCATAATGGGAATTCAGCGAAATGCATTCACCAGGAGTCAATTATACATCAGGAATCAAGTTTTATTTCTTTATTGCACTGATATGTTTATAGTCCTACTGATTCCCATTGTAATAATAAATATAGTACTAAACACCGAGTGTCAAACAATTACTTATTTTGAATTAGACTTCTTCAATATTTTTTGTTAGAAATTTATATTTGAAACAATAGTGAAACAACATTAAACACTTCTCATTATAATTTATTATTGACTATGCGTACTTATATTTGATTCATCCTAAGGAACGATGTTTTCATTCAATACAGCTAATTAATAAATTATAAATTATATTAATTGATGTTCGTAAAGAAGATTTCTTAAGTGAAAATTTTAATAACATCGAGAAAAGTTTGGCACTAATTGTATTTACGAATCTAAATGTAATATAAATTTCCATAAAATGCGTATCACAATTACACAATTACACAATGAAAAATATATAGCAGTACCTAACTGATGTGAAAATGAAATTATATAAATATCAATATTAGCTTATACATATTTATCATTTTTTTTACTTTGTCGATATAACATAAAATATATTGAAAACAAAAAAAATATTATTTGCTAAAATCTCATTTTTTAAATTATATGAGACATTCGAATCATTTTAACGGTGTCAAATTAATATATACATTAATAAACGAGTTATAATTGATTTGATAAATGCTTTCTGATAAGCTTCATAAATTTTTAAAAAACTGTGAATAAACTTTCTAAGAAGTTTATTAGCATATTTTGTACATAAGAAATCTAATATTTGTGGCTAAGTAATATATCTAACAGTAGAATAAATTCAACAAATATATTGAATATTATTTATCAATTTATATATTAATTATTTATCGTAGACAAATAATAACAATTGTTCATAATTTCGTATAGTAGTTCTTTTAATCACTATTACATAATTTATGCTCGTATATTTCATGAGTAAAATACGTTTATCAATTGATCTTCTTACACTTCAAAATAATATATTTCCAAATAACTGAATATAATATGAAGCATTAGTTTTAATTAATATTATTTAAACAGTAGAATTTTTTTCAGCAGCTAAAAAACTTTTGATATCTGAATTATTGTTTCAAATACATTGATTTTATTTTCTGATTACAAATTATTACAAGCATGAAGAAATATAATTACTGTCCTCAGATTAGTAAAAACTGATAATTTGTTCAGAAAGATTCAATATTCAGAATAAAAAATTAGATTTAGGATAAGAAATTTATATAATATAATTATTTCAATTCCTTATAATGAGAAGTAAATTTAAGACGAATTTCTACAAATTACTGATTCTTCTCATGCTTTCTTTTAAGTTAATTTTATACAAAAAAATATAATAAAATGTATTTGAAAATGAAATTTTTGGTCGGTAAAAAATAAATATAATATATTATAAGAAATATGTAGTTAACACACATAATAATATAAGGGCCTAACGTATAAAAAAGTTTTTTTATAAATATAGCTTATTCAGTTATATTCATATAAACATTTATTATGCCACTACTACATTTGTTTGTTAGATTTTAATCACAGATAACGGAAATCCTCCTTTCCTTTGTTGCTATTAATACTAGTTTAATGATCAAATATTACGATGAATGATGAGTCGAATAAGAATCAAATATATTATAA
>JABFQD010003730.1:0-12751 GCA_022817045.1 Psix sp. ZL-2020 | reverse complement strand
ACAGAAACAAATGTACCTGAAATTGTGAAACAGTTTGATTAGTTTTGACAATGAAGATAATCAACTCTTTGAAATTCCGAAAACATTAAAGCAGCGTCTCGTTGAAAATGTAGTTCGCAGAGCCAAGTAGTCATCTGATAACATTTATTTGTTGCGTAACGATCGTCGGTGTAGAAGAAAAGAAACTCAACACTACGGAAATCAAGTTTAATGGTTTTTGTAAAATTACAAATATGAATTTTGTAACAAAAATAAATCGTTCCGCTTTGTTATTAAATCGTTTCACACTATTTATCTAAATTTCATCGGACTATAAAACTAGCTTATTCAACGCTGCGACTGCCTCATTTTATTATTCGTGTCCTTAATTTTTGAACTAATAAATGTCGCTTTGTATGCAACTTAATAAATCTTCTCTTAGTAAACATTGTCTCTATTCTTAATTAAGAATGTTGTCTTTTGCAAGACGGTTTATAAATCACATTTTGAATGACTGGCATGTATGAATTTTTATTGCAAGAATTGATTTGAGCTGGATATGCGAGTTCTAATTTCAAAGTTAAGACTTGTCTGATCTTGAAAGTACTACCTCATAATAGTTCGGCGCATCACTCTTCCCCGTTCATCGTTGCCGTGTATAGTAGCTGACACGAACACGGCTATAGAATCGGGCCAAGGAATAGCTGTATACTGATTCCACCATCTGGTCATAACTATCGTTACATAGAAGCCAAGTACAAACGAAAGCGGTATTTGACTGCTATGTTCATTACAATAATCCACCACTTGCTCGAATGTTTTCTTTTGATCTGGGTTCAGCCACATGCGATATGTCAAAGACAGCGAATAATAAATCGCAAGGAAGAGTGTTAAATCTATCCAGACTAGTTTGTAAATACTTGCTCGCCATCTGGAACAAAGAAATAATTGTTTATGTAACTTCTGCAATTACACGATGAAAAAATAACGTAAAATTTGAATCATTTAATGTAATATTAATTCAACAGTCTGTGCATATTATTCACCTTAGAAGTAATTTTAAAAAACATCCCAGCAATCTGCAGGTCGCGACCTCGCGTGTGTAAGATACCGTCATTTTGTACGAATTTATTGATTAGTATTTGTATAAAAGAGGAAAATTTCTATCAAATAGGCGAGATCCCAGTAACCTCAAGCCAACATGATCTTAGCAACAGCCTGTGCGACTTTTCAATGGTTCTGATTACGTCAGAGGCTCGCTGCAACTGAACTTCACGTGGGATCATTTTATCATCGTCTGCAAGGAAAATGAATCAAAGAAATTCCGGGCGTAATCGCGTAATAATTAACTATGGCAGTTGCGTTGACACAAATTCGAAATTATCGTAGTGCTAATTGATTTAGATCTCTTTACTTCGGCGATCGGCTTTTGTAGTTTCAAGGGCAGTTCAAAATTTATCTCTTGTACATCGCGCGGAAAGTGTGATGTTTATCATTTGCGACGTTCCGCATATCTGAAACAGAAATGTAAGAAATGTTTATTTAATTTGTAATGATTGTCTAGTAGTGTAGTTATAAACCATTTGATTTACATATCCTTTTTAATAAATTAGCTTTTTTTACTTAATCAATTAAAAATGTTTCTTTTTGTTTGACAGTTGTGAATGCTTCGCTTGTAATGAATATTAGGTCAAATCGAAAACATGCATTTATTTGAGTTTTTTGCAAAAGTAAATACTCCTTTAAAGGTAATTCAAAATAGCTTATTATCACGAACATCGATTCTTCTAATTCCGACTGTAGAGACATGAAACACTGTTGCAAACAGTACGTTTATTTCAAATCATTACATCGCTCTCTATATTATTTGTAATAATTGTTCACACATTCAATCATCATGAATCATTCAGTAAAGACGCTTTTTGGGAATTTATTTTTACTGAGTAATTTTATCAGAAAATTGAAGAATCATACAAGTTATCATATGAATAAGCGATAAATGAGAACCTATATAGATTTGTCAGTAACATTTTCCGTGAGTTTGCAATATTTTTCTTGAGCATGAAATTCGATCTTGTGTAATTTGAATGTTTACTTCATCAATGTAAAGTTGTTTACTTGGTAGATGTGTATATTTATTTTTGAATGCTTTCATTTGGTTAAAAAATTTGATTTATATTTTGGACAAAGAAAAACTGCATTGTACTTTTTTACTCCAACTTTGAATGTACTAATTACATGTTTTTGTGAAGTAAAATTGACTTGTATTACTAAATAAAACAATAAAATACAATGATTTTATACATATACTTTATGATAGTTTACACGATTTTACTTATCTGAAATTTTGTTATGTATGAAATTTTCTTATCATATATGCGATATACTGTCAAGACAGAGGGCGTAAAGTAATTTATTCTATGATGTGTAATATTGTTAATCATGTTAAGTTATACAATTTTAGATAAAGTTGGAAATTATATACTATTACATTTTTGACTGATTGCACTGACAGAATTTTCATTGAAATAACTTTATTTTATTTTCACTCCATTCACATCCGACATTCAAGATGTCATATATATTTATTATTTATTTATTTAATTTTTATTCAATTTATATTATAATTTCTGTATGCAAGTTTGATCTTAATTCTTAATAGAAAAAACAGTCTATTCAAACTTGTAATGAGTCAATTTTTATTTTCAAAGAATCATGCTTGCCACAGTTTGCTCGGGCTTTCAATGAAACTGACAGTTGCTATAAAAACATAATAGTTTCGAAACACATACGTTCATTAAAGCTGTCTGAATAAACGTGCATTATGTCATTTATTTATTGTTACAATTATATTACATCACAAATTAAACAATCAAATAAACAATAAATTCGCGAGCAAAAACATAAATCCTTTAAAAAATGACTTTCAACAAAGACAATGAATATAACCGAAACTGTTAAAAACGAGTAAAACTCAAAAATCACAACAACAATCAATGACAAAAACGTGTCCGAAAATAGCCAACTAAACACTTGAAGCGCTCAGCTCTTACTCAGCGGAATAAGTTGTTCAATATTTCTCACGACGCGTCTATTGTTCGAATTGCTAGCTTCCTCGCATAAATAATTCATTTTTGACGAGCCGCGAATTCTTTTTCACGCCGCCAATAATTCATTTCTTTAATAACTGAATTTTTGTACAAATAATTCACTCTGTTCCAACTGACTGTCCGATTTAAAGATCGAGTCAATTTTCAGACCGTTTTTCGCGTGCGCGCGCATGCACGTGCAGCGCGAAGTGCTTTTATTGTAGAAAAATGCCTGGCCTGCATATTGTAACAGATTGTCTTATCAGGAAGCGAAGAGCCAAGTGAGCTGACACCCGACAAAGATGAGTGACCAGCTGTCATGGTGTGACAGCACGTTCGAAACACGTTTCAAGCAAAGCGTCACTGGCTCACTTACGCTGTGCTTGCTTTTCGTGGTCGGGGACGTTTCGAGCTGCTTTGTTTCGAGCCCCTTCGTGACACGACATCCTATGATTGGTTGTCACCTGCAGAAGAGAATCGGTAGTTCGACCTTGAACTGGATCGTAGCTGACAGTTGACAACAATGATAAAAACTAACAGTCGGCAACAATCGAACGTTTGATTTCAACACTAAGCAACGCGCCACCCGATCACCTCTCGCTGCCAAACAGTGCACCGACTGAAAAGCGAGCCAGCGCGGCGGGAGAACGCGACCGTCTTGACTCTGCCAATATTTAGCGGTGGCGTTAGCGTCGCTCGGCAAATTGTCAAACGCAATGTAATGAAATGTCAATTCCACGAATCCTATAATGGTATGGATTTTTGTTGGAAACTCAACATTCATGAGCAATGTTTAGAAATAATTTGAAATATTTATTCAGAAGTTTTTATATTGATTGTTTTACTTAGTTTTATTTATCATTTTAATATTAAATAGAAAACTTATTCTCTTAAACTTGTTTAAATTGAGATAAAATAAATAATTTGATTTGTTGACAATAGTTCAAGAAGTAAACAAAATTTAATTGAAAATGTGAGATGAAAAATATATTTGGAATGCTAAAGAGTTGGACGTAATTGTTGCAGAACAAATACAAGATGGTATTTCCGCAAAATGAACCGTGTAATGCATCGTTTGAATGAGTCATAATACATGAATATTATATAATCAATTCGACTGGGAAATAAATGTAGTTTATAATATAGATAAATATAAATGTCAGC
Source organism: Psix sp. ZL-2020 (assembly GCA_022817045.1). Lineage (NCBI taxonomy): Eukaryota > Metazoa > Arthropoda > Insecta > Hymenoptera > Scelionidae > Psix > Psix sp. ZL-2020. The sequence goes on along the minus strand of JABFQD010003730.1, from coordinate 8,519 downwards.
TTGTTTCCATTCTACTTGCGATCAGAAAAATAATAACTACTAATCTTTAACATCACTTAAAAGTGAAGAGATTAAGATTGCAGATTTTCATGATTTCTTTTTTATTTTCACTTGTTATTTATAGCAAATGGATTTCCTTGTTATAATATATTTATTAGTAAAACGGCGTATAATTCTTAAAATTTTTTTAAACTTAATAAATATTTATAGACGTATTAAATATTATTTCAACTTTTACAATTATATTCTATTACATACGTATTTGCTCTTCTGTTTTTTAGACACTTGTCATTTACTAACTGAAATAATAATAATAAAAATTAAAAAAAAAAAACGATAAAATAAATATCATTTGTATTAGTAAATAGATATTTTATTGAAAATAAATTATATTACACATTTTTTCTTAAGTACTGTTCGATATCTTATTATATATCATTTAAAAATGGATACTTGTTGATACATTTTTACAACGTTCTTATAATGATATCGTCGGTTTTGTTCTCGTTACAAACAAATACTATCTTTATATTAAATTAGATTCCAGCTCCCCCTTTCGGTATTTTCATTTAATACCATATATTACTATTAAAACCTGAATATGAGAATAAATTTTCTAATACAGCTAAACTATGTACACAGCAAATTTGCCGGCTCTTTTACAACAGATCCACGTACAGTGAAATTTTCCTATACAAAAAATTATCTTTATTTTATAGGACTAATTTCGATCCGTGGCAGTAGATCACGATCAGGTTTTAATAATAATGTTGTTTGTACATTAATATATATGATATCCAACATATACCATTTCTTTTTTATCAAAAACAGTTTTTTCTGATTCAGCGTACATTTTTATTGTATTTTTAACAGTTAATACATACGATGTTTGAGAATGTTGAAACTCAATCATGCCAGTTACAATTTTAATTCTTATTTAGAATAAAATGAAGAAAAATTTCATTTCATTAGCATTGGATAACAACCATTGAATTTTAACATTATTAACATTGAGGTAGAGAGAAAGAGAGAAAAAGAGAGTTTTGATGGACCCTAGCACTTTTGCAATTTTTGATAACTTCATAACAAACACATTTTTAGAACTTGGAACAAACCGGCATGAAAAGTATTCAACTTTCAATAAAAAGCTACAGATATGCATAACAATTTTAGACTGTTACGTTGTTCGCACGTCATCAATATTTAGCTGTTCTTGATAAATGTTCACACGCGTTCGCCTGTGAGTTCCTTCCAACTAACGCACATGTTGGTCCCTAAAAGTCACAGCCTATAAATGCAACGAACATCAGTTCACGATTAAGGCCTCTGGATTAAAATGACAAATTGTGCCTGATAATAATAACAACGCTTACAGTTATAACTGAAGCTTGCTTTTACGTAACGTCAGAATCATCAACGGTGTTATATCATGCCCAAAGCATTATTATTATCAGGATAAAATGACGCTCGTAGAAACAAATTACAAACGAACCAAGAACAGTATAAAATGTATTTGATTGATGATTTGCGTTGTTTTTGAATCGAAGTCTTGTTTAGTAGCGAGATGAGACGATTGCACGAGTAAAATCCCACTTTTTAATTCGGAGCGAATGGCTTTTCAATTATATTAATTTACATTTCAACAGCTCAAGACACAACTGTTGCGAGAAAGCCTGATTTTGTTGCACAATCTTCTGGTCTGCGGAATATAAGCAATTCATACGAGATTGGTACCATTTTTAATGAATAACTTTTGATTGTTCACTATTATCACTGTGAACGATGATCAGTCCAGTTACCTAATTGTAGCATGTTGCGTCGAACGAGACCAATTAGCGACGAATTCAGTCTCGTTAGTTTCAGTCAACTTTTGATTGGTCAACCGTTGAAATTGATTTTTATTCTTCTTCACTGCCAAGTCAATCATGTCCGGAAAAATTGTTGTTTTCAGAGTTCTGTAGAGCAGCCTATAATAAATAGAACATATATACATGTGTTTGGCATGTTTCAAGTATAGTTTGTTTCATGTTCGAAGCTATTCGTTTAATTTATATTACCTTGGCAATGCGGCGAGGACTGATGACAGAATGATAATCAGCCAATAAGTATGTCTGGTGAAAGCCATTTCCATAACCCAGAAAGAACCTGGGAGCCCTAGAATGTTAACGCATACAGCATTGTAGAATAGTCCAAAGCCAAAGTATGAGCCGATGGAAATCAGCATTGTAGCGATGTGAATGACACTCTGAAAACAAATGAGAAACGACAATTGATATCAGTAGGAAATTAGCATATTCGATACTCCCTTAATTTGCATGTCAGGGCCAATAGTTGCTTACCCAAGATTTAGCCTCGATGCTAGCATGCACCAACATAACAATTATGCAAGAAGACATCATAGTGGTGCCAAATTCCCAAATATCCACAGTGGAATCAGCATAAGTCTAAAAAAATCACATCATTATTCAACAAATAGTACAACATAATCGGCTCTCAAACAGCTGAGTTCTTAATACTTTAATGAATAAAATATAAAGCCTAATAATTGGATTTGTTACTTAAATAATTATACTAACAGCCAGTGTGACGAAAAATATAACGATACTTTGATAGAGAGCATCAGCCATGGTTAGCCAAAAAAAATGCGGTTGGTAAGCCGCCCCAAGGCGTCCTCTTTCGTAGAGTTTTGGCGTTTCGAGGAGAATACTGGCTGGTGCTACCTTATCATAAATGCCGATCGCTATAGGCGGCAGTGAAGTAAAAAATAAATTATAAAGCATTAAATATATCTGATCGAACATAACTGCTCCAGAAAATCCACAGTAATGCTGCAACAAAATTATATAAATTAAACAAAAGTCTTTTTGAATCTACTTAGAAGAGTAACAGAATCAATAGTAATGGTTATGTATATAATATCAATCATTTTTAGATGAATAATCACCTGGTACAAAAAGGTAAGGAAGACAAAGATGGCGTTTTTGTAAAAAAAGTATAAAATCATTCTGGCAAGGCGGTCGTAGCACCAGTGTCCATGGAGTAACAACAATGGAACCAGCATAGGGAATTTCGCTATGGAAAAATCCGACGCCATAATAGCTTGAGTACCTTCACGTCCGGCAACTCCAACCCCTACGTCAGCTGTACGAATCATGCTAACATCATTAGCTCCATCGCCGATAGCCAAAGTTCTCATTCGTAATTTTTCTTTCACTATCCGTACAATATAAGCCTAAAAAAAGAATTTACCGTTAACAATACAAACTTTGTTGAATAAATTCAACATAATATTAATAAATTCAACATAGTATGAATAAATTCATATAAAGTTTTTCGTAAATTTATTAACGCATAAACATATTAACATAATTTGCATTTGAAAAAAAAATGTTTACTTTTTGGAGAGGCGTTGCTCGACATGCCAAGACACTGCAACAAGCACGAGTAAGTTCTAAAAAAGGTTCTGTAAGACCAGACTTAGAGTCGAGTATAAAAGTCAAGGTCTTGCCATCAACGACCAAGGCTCGTTGTTTTTGGTACGAATGATTGTAGTTATTCATGGCAGTTGAGTTAAAGTTAATTAGCAGATTATCGCCGTTGGCGCTTTCTACGTGACTGTATTCCGGTAAATGGGGTTCGTTTGTAGTTTTTTGTAGACTTTCACGCCGAATAGTTTCTAAATGAGCTTGTATAAGCGTCTCTGCTACGGATTTGGATTTGGCTTGTAGATGCAATAACTGCATTGCAGGAGAAAATAAACCAGCTGAGTAAGCAATATTTACAGCGGTTTCCGGTTTGTCGCCTGAAAAAATTTATTTACGTCTTTAAAAATTTGACTTTTAATTTAATTTGTCTTTTATTGATGTTTACGATATGTTTATAGACATAATGGTAGATTATCAGTTTACCTGTGAGAACCCAGACGATGATTCCAGCAGCTACGAGCGCTTTCATTGCTTCAGGTACTCCAGCCTGTAGTTTATCTTCAATTCCAGTGGCGCCAAGTAACATTAAATTTTTTTCTAAGCTTGCATAAGAGTCTTGAATGCGGCGCTCTCTGTTATCTGTTGCTGCCTCGGCTTCTTCGTGTTTTTGTCGCCAGATGTCATATTCTTGAGAGCTAAGTGTTCGTTTCGCAATAACTAAAGTACGCAGTCCTTGTCGCGCATAAACTTGTAAGGACTGTCTGACTTTCATTCTAGAAGTCGGCAGTTCGTCTTCAGTGTTAGCAGATAAGGCTGACATGATTGTCGTATCCGCACCTTTGCTATATACTATTATTTCACCTGTGTTTGGGTGGCGAACAATTATCGACATACACTTTCGATTCGCATCGAAAGGCAAAACCTGAAATTTCCAGTAATATTAATAAAAATAAAATAATCGTTCATTCCCAGTAATAGTAAAAATTACTCACATGCAGAATTTCGAAAGTCAGCGTCGATTTGTTCGGTAGCGAAATAATGGCACTTTTTGGTGTACGTTTGATAAGTCTAGTGTTGTAGATTTTCGCAGCTTTGACTAAAGCTAATTCGTCAGGACTTTCAGCTTCATAGATCGGATCGCTTGGTTCAGTACACGATTGGTTTCCAATCTCTATTGTAGGCGATTCGTCTTGTATTCGGTTATTGTAGAAACCGAGTGGAGAATGTTTTCTGCGAAAAGAAAAATACATTAAAATAAATAAAAATACATTTTCATTACAAATCACTTCAATTTCAAATCACTTACTTAATAAATCGTTCAAATTTTTTCTCGAACGTTTTCTCAACGACACCACTAGCGTTCATGATGTCTCGGTGAGGGTGCGTATTGACCACAACAGTATTACAAATAGCTAAGGAAATTAAAAACTCTTGCAAAAGGTGTCGGAAAGAACCGATGAGCAAGTCTTCCCTTAGCCTGGAGCATGCTATTAAATTTTCACTCTCTCCGACGTGTTCATAATCTTGATCACCCACGACACATCTTCGAAAAAGCATTTTGTTTTCAGTCAGAGTGCCAGTTTTGTCAGAAAATATGTACTGTATCTATGAAGTATAAATAGACATGTTTAAATAAACGGTTTACCTTTTGCATAAGATACTTAAATGAAACGCAAGAGAGATAATTACCTGTCCCAAGTCTTCAGTAATATTTAATGCTCTGCATTCTACTTTGCGGCCTGTTTCCGGGTCGTGAAGTGCAGGGTCGTGTCCGATATGATACACCTGACCGATTTTGGTCATTTCTATGGTAACGTATAAGCTCATTGGGATCATCACTTGTAAAATAATAACAAACGTCCAAAAAGTTAACATGCCCTCGTAACCTGGATCCTGAATGAGATATAAAAATGGTATCGATTCTGTCATGGAACTCGTCCAATACGCCGACAACCACAGCCGGTTACCTGTTGCACCGACCACGCAAAGTACAATCAAAATAATTACACACCATATAACATCTATGTTCATTTGCTTCTCTAATCGCGATCGCTGAAATATAAAAACAAACGACTATTATATAATCCAAAGTACTTATTCTCTGTCGTAAAGATACAATACTATATGAGCTGATGTATGTACTACGTAACTATATATGTAGTAGTTTAAAGACATACGAATAATGCAGAAATTTAAACTTAATTAGTTTAATTGTATTAAGATATTGAATATTAGTATTCTAGAATGATAATAATACAAATGTCAACATCTTTACCTTATATCTAAGTCCTCCATTGTTGAGCATCGCTTTGGTCTCGTGACCAGCGTACACTACAATACCTTCTACAAAATCTGTATTTTTCAGAAGGCATTCTCGTAATAAAAGATTTTCGGTTGAAACAGGTACACGAATTCCACTGGGATGAATTACTGCCCCGTGAAATCTTAAATGTTAAAAAGTGAAGAATATTATTTACAAAAATTTAAAAATATAAAATTATTATATTTTTGATATTTTTATTTTATAAATGTATATTTTAATATTTTAATAGCTAAATTTGAGTAATACCTATAAATTTTTGTGCTAGGTTTGTCCACTTCGAGAATCGAGCGGAACTTGGAAGGTTGGAAGTGGTTTTGTTTGTCTAGGAAGCCTTTGATCACTTGTCGTTGTTTGAGATTTGTCTCTCCGTCTAAATTGCATGTGTCCAGATATGCGAAGCCTTGAGGATCGCTGCTTCGTAACAATAGAACGTCAGCTGGGACCATCTCATTATTCGACAAGTGAATTAAATCGCCGACCTTTATGTCTTTCCAGGTCACTCTTTTGTATCTATCACTATCACTGAAAATTATAAATTGAAACTCAGTTTTGAATCTTATTATAGCATTGAATATATATTTTAACAAATATTCAAACATGTAATTATTCTGTTGTAATCCTATTCATAGCAAAGTAATTCCTTTTTCTTATTGAAAGCGTTTTCAAGTGTGCTAGACATGCTTAATAATTACTTTTATCTTTGTTTAACAAGCTAGTAAAGATATTACTGTCTCATTTCTGAAAACTTAGTTAAGGAAGATCAATTAAAGTAAAGAGAAACAACTTTTCAAGTTTTTGCTGTAATATTTATAATTGAGTTATAGAATAATAAGGGAGAATTATCGGATTTATCATTTAAGTGCACACAAAAAAATTGCAGCACTATAAATTGGATTCGTGCTTAAAATTACAATACATTGACTGTCACCGTACGAACCAGTTACATTATAGATGGACTCAGCTTCGACATGAACATCATTAAGTCAACGATTTCGTTGATAATAAATAATAAGAGTATAAAGAACATTAGTCAATAGTTAGAGTGATAATCCATCTCTATTACACATGTAATCGTTTTAAATAAATGATGTTTTTATTTAATATTTATGACGAATGCCATGATTGACAAATTAATAATTCAATCTCAAATAAATTTCAAAAATAGATCGATAAAATCGATTTATTGATGAAAATATTATAACAATATATTTTATATATTGTATTGATTAACACAAATTATGATACCACGATAAATTTGCAATAATATTTTACTATCTCTTATGAATAATAATTTATGAGAAAAAATGCTTCGTAAATGTATAAATTAAAAAAATTGTATAAAGTAGTTTTCAACTTAATTTCAAATGTGAGAAAATTCTTCGAAGTAACCATGAAATATTAAATCATGTGTGATATTGGCCTTGATTACTCTTCAGCCTCGTTTCAGATTGATTGCTACCAATGATCTTAAATTTAGACCTAATATTGCTGGTAAATTAGTTGAAAAATGTTCACTGATGGTTTGACTTACCTGATATACACACGACAAGTTGAATTATTGATTCGACGATCACTCGCGAGCCTTCTTCTGTCCTCGAAAAAGTCTTTAAGGGCTGTGACGCCCAGTACGAAAATAATTGGAATCATCGCGATTTCTTTGCCAAAAGCATTTATAGATGGTAACCAGTTCAATAAAACTATAAGAACAAAGTACAAATTTGCCACCCTATGAAATTGCTGCATTAGATTCTGGGGTAGAAAACTCAGTAATGTATATTTGGTTGTGCGTACTCTGAAAGTAGTTAATAAATATAAATGTTTTATCTGTTAAGCATAAATTTAATTAAATTGACGAAATAATAACAACAATTCATGTATAAAAGTGAGAAAATCACAAACCTATTGTCCATTTTAGCTCCATTAGGATGTTGATTGGCCGGCGTCTTTGGTGGAATCAAGTGATTCGGAATTATTGTCCTAATACGAGGCTCTTCGGAAGTAATTCCGAGACGACGCATCCAAATTTTCCTCCACCAAGGAACTGTTGTACTACGACGTATCGTATAAATGGATTCTGACCTTTAGATAAATTACAATGCTATTATCATTTAATTTAAATAATATAATAAATATCGTAAATTAAATGATGATTTAAATATAAGAAAAATAAATGAATTTCATCCTACGTATTGCAATGTAGAAGATTAGAATTTGAAATAACTGTCCTAATATTCAAAGAGTATTTTTAAGTAGTTTGATTTAAATTTGAAAATATAGGTTCAAATCATATTATAGTTAGACATTTTTTCTATTTATTTAAGCTGTCATTTACTTAATCAATATTGCCTTATACGGAATTTACAATCTTTAGGATTCATAAATCTTTATAAATATTGTTTTTTAACATATATATTTTAGCATAATAATTATGTAACTTATTATTCAACGAAATGAATAGAACCTATTGTGTGTCAATATATTTATTTAAACCATGATAAACTCGTCTTTAAAACTTTGAAATATAAACAATGATAAAGATAATATGATATTTGTATTATGCCATAATGGAATTGTATTTACAAATCGTACATCGCAATAAATTTTGTAAAAATTAGTAAAAAAAAATAAATCGCACAAAAATAAATTTAGCAATTACTTCTTTAAGAGACGAGGTGGCCGAGTGGTTAAGGCGATGGACTGCTAATCCATTGTCCCTTCCACCGGTGGGTTGGATCCCCATCCCCGCGGACCGTTTTTGGTTAATCTTTAAA
>JABFQD010003729.1:0-12753 GCA_022817045.1 Psix sp. ZL-2020 | reverse complement strand
AAAAAATTTGAATATTAAAAAAATATATATAAGTATTTATATACATACAAATAATAAATAAATTAACATTATTAAATTATAACATTCATATTCAGTGATTTCGCGAAATTCGTGAAAAGTTGTTTATTCGATCTCAGAAGTTAAAGAATGATACACACAGTCTAACAAAACTAACTTCCAATAAAAAAATTCTGAGTATTATCAAAGTTATCAGAGCAGAAATCTGGAACTAAACACGGTTCTATTGGTTAATATTAACATATTTATTTCGTCGATATTACAGTCAATAAAATTAATGGTTCAGAGAAAATACTTGAAATTCAAAAATACGTTTGAATTTGAGCTACTACCAACTAAAAAATCTCTACAAGCTTGAGGTTGATCGCTTTTTGCAGAATCGAGCACTATCTATAACTGATTGTAAAGCTTGGCTTTATTTCCTACTATCACTAGCGACAGTAGGGTGTAGGTGATTTTTTTTATGCAAATCATCCAAAGATTTCTCAAAATCTGAACTCTTCAAGATACCTCAAAAAGCTGTTACGGTTATAAATAAGAAGGGCTTTTTCAATAAGTTTTTGATCGAAGGTGTTCGCGGAAGAAGATGCAAGAAGAAAACTATATGTTAGATGGTCAAACTTTATACTTGGCATTAATGTATCCTTAGTTGCAAATTATCCGTACTTATCCTCATGCAGAATGTCCGTACCCGCGATCCGCTGACAACTTGCGTATATACGACTTTACCACCCCTAGTCGCCTCTATTTCTAGTTTCTTCGAATTCTTCAGCATTTAAATATGCAGGTCTTCATCAACTATTTACCCATGATCGAGTACATCGGATTTGAGAATTTGAATTTACGGAAATAAGAAAATCTCTCGCAGTAGCTCTGTAGCATCTCCTAACAGAAGCTTGCACTTGTAAGTCTAATGACTTGAGTTTCTTCATTGTCATACCAATTAATATAACGTGATAATACGTGCCAATGCATCTGTCATTATGCGATCAGGTTTTTTCAGTCTAATCGATCTCTCATCAATCCGAAGATAACTCCAATCTTGTAATGATTTATCTAGAAGATCGAGAATTCAAACTGTGATGTCTTTAAACTTCTTGTTCTCATCTAATGGCACAATAGACTGGGCTATATATTCAGAAGCATTCCACAAGAACTCAATATTACTTTGTTGTTCTTCTGCAGTTTCGCGTAATGACTATATGCCGCACTTAGTAAACGAATTTAAAATGGCAGCGATACAATAGCAAGCTCTTGATGCATATGATATTCAAATCATACCCCACTATTGCCAAAAGAACACTCAGGACTAGCACCTAACAAAAGATGATTTTTGGCAACGGGCCTCCTTGTTTCATGGAAACTCTAACAGTTGTACTTATCGAGTAGGCATATATAATGTGACTCACGTATTCCTTCGAGAGTTAAGTTTTATTCGAAAAAATTTTATCGTATCATGGCTTAAGCTATAATATGGTTTGACACAATTCAAATATACTATATTTATCTCTTTTAGGCTATGCCGTGCATCTTCAAGCAATAAAACCAGCACTAAAGCATTCTCAGGACACTCATCATAGATACATTTTTGCCGCGCATTGATAAGGTTATTAGTATACAATAGCTAATATCTTGTGCAACTTTCTCACGGCGACAGAGCTGATGTTGATTGGCCTGAAATCATATCGGCCGATGTCTCATGCTTTTTTCGGCTCGAACATCATGCTCGCACTTAACATCTTGAAAGGTAACGACCCCATCAATAACAAAATATTATACTGTAGGGCTTTCAAAACAGCCGATACCGATTTTCACTGCCTTGGTGTGATACCGTCAATACCAAGTGCCAAAGGCAGTTGGACACTATCGAAATCGCAAAGCAAGACAGGTAGACACTTGCATGAGATACTAGATCATGAAACTTACTATATTCACCGCCTCAACATCTATTGTTTCATTCGCCGCTTCGTTGATGCCGTTATTTCAACGCACCACCGAATGATTAGTGAGAATGCATCAACCGCAGTTAAAAATGAGCAGTTGTCAACTGGACCAAATTAATCTACATGAACTCGCTGTTAATATCAAGTTGTTGCTGACTATGATAATGGAAGTATAGCTGGAGGATTTCAACGTTGTTTTTGACATTTAGACCATGCAAACATAGTTTTCTTAACATCATTGCTAAGACCTCGATACCTAACATACGATTTTGGCGTTTTGTGATAAAATTGCCGCGACGCCACATGCCAATGCATCACCCACTATAATCAGAAGTCATTCTCCGTTTAATGAAAAAATACAAGATCACCAGTGAGAAATTAACGAACATCTTTAACAGCGTTATCATACATTTTCGTCCATTGCCGCGAAGTATCATTGTTTATCAATCTATATAATTTATATCTATTTAAAGAGAAAAACTGAAACACGGAATGGTACAAAACGATCACAGAAATTAATAACACCTCGAACAGCCTACAGTTCCATTCTATTTGTTGGTGTTAGAAAACGTATAATAGCATCAATCTTATCGCCCGTAGAATGTATTCCCTTCAAATGAACCCTGATAACGTAAAAACTCTACTGCACTTACACCAATTTTGTTTTTTTTTTTTTTTTTTAGATGTAGTTCATACGATTATCATCTATTAATACTTAAGATAACCGTTAATCATGTTCGTCTTCGTTTATACTCGAAAACAAGATATTATCCTTGAGAATCGTGACTCCTAGAATATTGATAAATAGCCCACCTATTAGTCGCCGGAAAATTTCGGGAGCTGCAGAGATTCCAAATGGAAACCGATGAACGGTGATAACTCTTTGAATTTCATTTAATGTTAGTAGTTCAGATGACTCTTTATCACTTTTAAGCTGCTTAAATGCTTAATCTAGATCGAATTTGAAAAAATACGATTTCTCGTTATAACAAAGCAATCTTCTAACGTTCAAAGAGGGTATTTACCAGATGAAATTACCTTGTCGATTGTTACTCTGTAGTCCTTGCAAAGACAAATACAACCATCTTATTTAGGTACAACTACAACAGGTGTAGCCCAGAACAAAGTAGGAATTGGCTTCAAAGCACCTTCGCTCTGCAGACCTTCGATTTCTTCTACAACACGTTCTTCTAACACATAGGAAACTGGATGAGCTTATAGTACTAAGTCGGTTGCGTTGCATCAACATCGAGGTGAATAGATAGTCCAATGAATTTTTTCAAGCCTAATCGCTTATCTTGTAACGCAGGATATCGAATTTTCGATCTATTTTTTGTCTCCTTGTAAGAAATTTAATGAACTTCCACAGGCTACATTACCTAATGCCTGAAAATTACCCATCAGCGCATAATCTTTACAAACGTTAACCATGTACAGAGACAATACGGCTTGTCTATTATTAAAATCAACGGAAACTTGTATGATTTCTACGTAAGATATAACATTCTTGAAAATAAATAGAATGATAAACAAAATTATTAATAGAGTATACTTTAAATTCAAAACAAACAAATAAAAACTGATTCTTAGTCGTTAATCAACAAACTATTTATGTTTTTGTAGTTTGATGTACGGAGCGACTGTATGGGCTATGGATTATATTAATGAAATTTAGAGAGTTCATTTTTAAATTTTACAAATGGGCGTTGCAATTGTCAATAAACACACCAAAGGATGGTAGGTGTGAAATCTCGCAACCTGTCTTTTTAAAAAAGAATTTTATCAGCTTGCGGGTTCTATTATCTTATGTCTTAATATTATCAAGAATATGACAAACACTGGAATTTGTTTGCAGACTACTTAGATTAATCTACAGATTAATTAGATCAAAAGTCACAACTTAGAGATATAATTAGTGGACGTAAGCGATAGTACCCCTTTGTAAACTAAACATAAATAATACAATAATACAATGCACTACAATAAAAATGCTTTATTCAGTAGTATCTACCAATTTGACAATCTTTATAAAACGTTATACACTCAAGTTATAATATCAATCGTCTGCTCATGTAAAATTTTATGCAATTGAGAAACTTATAATTTCAGTTACGCTGAAATAATACCTTCTCTACCGAAAATCTTATGCATTTTCTCTGCGACTGCAAATCAATTGAACCAATTTAAGATATCTTCTTGAAGAAAATCGGAAAAAAAAATTCTAGAAAAACTTGATTTGATTTACTATCCTCTGACAATATAAAACTTATCAAAACATTGTGCCTGTTTATTTTCAGATCAAAACTATGTATACCTAAAATTTAAATTGTTAATTGATATCTATGTTAAATTTATTTTGTTATTCTTATTCATCAATTTTGAACGATTGTGTAATCTGAAATATTAATTGTAAATGTAAATTAAAAATCGAATTATATAGTTCACTAATTACGACTTCACCTTATGAAACATTTATTACTATATTTTACTTATTATTACTAGCTACATACTATATATTAATATTTTTAATTCATTTTTCATTTGCAAATATGTTTTGAGTAGTTTATTTATTCAAAAAAAGCATGTATGTATATATACATATATGAATTATATATATATGAATGATGATGATATATATATGAAAACTTATATCAAATTTGCATGAATAAATAGAATAAATAAAAAAGTTAATAGTAAAAATGTATTCTAAAAGCAATTTAAAACAAAATGCGTTTCGATTAAATAACATTAACAAGTAATGGACAATTTATCTAAAGCATTTTTAACTATGCACAAATAAAACTGTTGTATGCTTAAAGCATTGTACATTAACCAATAAATTACATTTCTTCTACATCACCATAGACAATTATTCTATACAAAATGTGATATATTTTTTTAATCGAAAATATAACAATACCGACTTCATCAACAAAAAATAGTAGTAAACAATATTTGAAATGATTTATTCTATAATAAAATTTTGAATGTAATATTTTTAAATTGTTATTTAAAGTATTTTATTTAGTAACATATTATGAAATCTATATCTGCCTAAAAAATGTTGTAAAATGATTATTATGTGAGTAATCCAATTATCACGTGATTAAAAATTGCCATAGTTATAGGAGTTAGGAGAAAAATTGATATTCAGTTCACAATATATGATTTACGAATGCGTACCACGTAAGAAGGACAAGCTAGAGAGCCAAAGAGCGGACGGGACTCTGGCTCCGGTTACGACTCATCTCGTCGGTATTCAGGAGTTAGCGCTTCGCGAGTCGTGCAGGTTCACCATAAAATATCTGCAAAGTGGGAAGCCGGAGGTCGAACTCGAGGAAACGAATAAGAAACGGAAGGAAGGAAAGGACAGAAGAACACTCAGTCAGACACAGCGCCAGAGAAACATAGAGCGTGACCAAGTTTCAAAAAGCTCTTTTGCCACTGTTGTCGTATATAGCTGGCTAACGCCCCTCATGAATTTTAATCCTACATTGTGCTAGACCTCCCAGGACAGCTTGAAACCGATTCTCAATTCGAATTTGTGATAGAACTTGTATAGAAACGATCACGTTTTTTATTAGTTAATATTACGATACCGAATCAATATGAACATAAAATGTACTATATAAAAAGTTATTTTAACACAAACATTCAGAAATAGAAAATATGGCTTAAGTATATATATTTATATACAAAGCATACAAATTATACGAATTGTATAATTTGCTATCTGCTTTTTGGTATGTAATAATATAATATGTGTCATCAAAACATGTTAAAAAACAATTATTGTCGTTAGCAACGTATGGCAAACTTTGGATGATACATTTAAATAGTCGCAATTAAAAAACATATTTAATATATCTTTACACAAATATACTTGAATTTTTATACTTGTATATTCTAATTACACAATTGCATTGTGTAATTTTACACAATCCAATTTTATATTTATCATAATCTAGTCTGAAATTTTTGTGGAATTAACAAAATAGTCTTAAAATTCGTAATAAATCTTTAGTATTATATTATTACTTGTAAGACCACACTTTTACTGTAAAATTATAATTTTCCTCAATTTTAACCAGTAAGAAAAATGTCAAATAATATAGTTTCTTTTTACACTTAAATAATATTAATAACAACATGAAATTAAACATAAATATAAATAAATGTATTGAATATATTCATCACTTTATTTTTTTTGTAAGTGTTTACTGTGTAACTCTAAAAATTCACGTGAATTTGTACTTGAATAATTGCCATAAGAGGATATTAAAATCGTATTTATCAATTCAAAAGTGCCACATTTCTCTTCATTATCTCTACAACACTTATTTTAATTAAAATTTGAATTATTACAGTATGTTGAAAAATGCCCGGTTTCGAATGTATTTCGATTTAATTCTTGCTTATTGTGTATAAAAAAATTATGCATTTTCTTAGCATATTGTATAAGAAAATATTACAGTAACGAAATATTGTTTTAAGTTTGCACAAACACAATTTTATGCTCAACTTTTTACAAGTTAAATTAAATTTTATTTATAGTATGTTGTTTCAAGTTGCCATGTTTCAAAACAAACCAATTAAAATTAAAAACTAACTATTTATTATAGATTATACTCATACCGCTACAACTATTTCATGAGACTTATATGCAAAGCCTAATGGAAATCACTGTAGCATCCTACTTCACAGATATATTCTATAAATACTTTTATAATAAGAAAAAAATCAATCTTACGCATTTTTAATTCAAGGAAAATATTTTAAAAAGTACAATATATATAACAGTATTTTTTACAAGAATATATGTATATTATAGCTAAACTGAAATCTATTTCTGATAACATTTAAGTATTTACGATAATAAATATAAAGAAATATTATATTATTATCAGACATATAAACTAGAAATTTACATCTCTTAGAAAAAAATTAATTCTTTGTTATTTATACAAATTTTCCTAATGGCAATTTAATCCTGCATAAATAATGTAACTTTTTTATCATTTTGTTAAAATTATTGCATTTTTTATCATCGTAACTTTGATAAATTTTGACGGAAATAATTTTTTGCGCGATAAAAACAATATTTAGAATTTGAACTTTGAAAAAATTGCATCAATTATTGATTTTGTTACATTATATTTCATATTCATTAACAACCAATTTAAAACAATCAATTTTTATTTCACTATAATGAACAAAAATATCAAAGATTGTCTTTTTTCATTATAAATTTAACAAAATAATAAACAATTATCTTATTTTATATAAATTGTCAGTATTGATAAATACCAAATGTAAGTTTAATTTTGTATAAAAAGGAAAGTACTAAATGATAAATATATTTATCATTTATAGAGCATAATCGTGATATATTTTAGAAAATCAAATGAAAGGATAATAAGTGTTACATCGAAGAAATAAAACGTGCTCGAGAGATACGAATTAAAAAACATAAAAATAACTCTAAATATAAAATGTCATAATATCAAATTAAATTCATAGTGCAATACTGAAAACAATTTATGATAGAATACAATTCAATTGAATTTACATTCTCGCATTTTCATATTTGTATCATATCACTTATCAACTCATTTCATGTCTTATCATAATTAGAACACAACATAACCAATTGACAATAATGGACAGTACTGAAATGATCAGTATGAATAATTCTGACGATGTCTTTAACTAATTTTAGCTAATAACATATTTCATCAATGATTGTTTCGCAGTGTCACTCCTTTTTTTCAAATATTATTTATTTCATAAAGTTGTTCATAATTCAATTACTATGAACATTTTTTTTTAAAAACACTAGTGAAGCATTATAAATTTTACGAAAGATAAAAAATGATAGTAGAAACGTAAATAAAAAGGTCTTAAATTATCAATTTTTATAAAATTGATTTAACTATTTATCAAACTTAATTATTGATGGGTATAAAAAATTAAACTGAAATTTTTTGGTCACGTTATTATAGTTATACCGAAAAAATATGAAAAACCAAGAATTTTAATAATGCTAAAACTCAATTTTTGCAATCATTTTTAAAAATAATTAAATTTTATTAAAATTGCATAAATTATATTTAAGTATTTAGAAAAATTTATTATCATTGTTGAGTACAATTTTATAATACTTGTATGTGATGGAACATTTAGATAGTGAAAATTAAAACTACGGATGCCTTGTTTTAGGTTTTTCTTAATCAAAACTGATAAGTCATGAACATGAATATAGTACATAGCACCATGGTATATAACCCTTTTTTTTTAATTTCTCAGAAATTTGTTAATATTTCTAGGTATTTATGTAGTCTATCAACAAAATTATTTTATGTGTAAAAATGTTATTTTTGTTTCTATTACTTTATTTGTGTGAAAATAAATAATTTTTGTCATTTGAAGGAACTAATTTTAAATCTTATTTTATTTATGACGTTTCGAATTTTTTATCATTTTTTTTTTATATTTCAGATATGTATAAAAGTATATAATATAAACTTAAATAAAAAAATACGAATAATATGTTCAACATTATATATTTTTTAATTAAGTTTTTTATCGGTTCGATTAGTTCACATGTTGTTTTTTGCCTATATAGTATTAGATACATGATATATAGTATATATCATGTATTATCATATATAAAATCAACTACATGCCGCGATCAACTGATTTTGACAATTTTGCGAATCAAGTAAATTGCTGGTTACAGCTTAATGGAGCATCACGAAAGAGCTTTCGTGAATATTGCTTCTCAATTAACTTTTAATTTCTATCAACAATTGCCTTACAGTTAAAAATTATGTCTCCAAAAACTAAAACGAAGAAAAGTCCACCAAGTAAATCTGAGGGAAATTATTCCGAATATTGACTCAACTATGGTAAATACAATAAAGGTAACAGTGATGGTGCTCCTTTGGTTTCAATTTGGGACAAGCCAAACTAAATGTTTGTTGTGACCTTCAAAATAACTATAAAACACTGATGTTGTTAATGTGTAATGCTATGGTGGTGATGCAAGGGTATGCGTTATCACTAAAGTAATTGATGGCTTTATGTTGCAGGAACTGAACACCAGAGACTATACCATCATAAGGATCAACATCAATAAATTAAATGGAAGAGAGAATACTGTTCTCGTCTACTTAGCGTATTTTCCGCATAATGAACCAGTACCTACGAAGGTGATACACAAGGTTGTGAAATTTAACAAGAGCAGGCGCTTGGATCTTCAACCCTTGGATTCTCATTGGGTGTGATGCAAACTCGCACCATGAGATGTTGAGGACGAATAACAATGATGGAGGAGAGGAACTACTCGAATTCCTGACCAGCACAGATCTGAGCATAGTGAACGAAGAAACCCTTCTCGAAAAATAGATGAGAAGTCCTGGATTTCACACTGTGATGGATGAAATTAAAGACATATATGCATAGGTGGAGAATGAGTGAAGAACCATATATGACTGATTATAAGACGATTACGTTTGAATTTCGGATAAAGCGGAGAAAAGTCATGTTCAGGTGAGGAACATTAGACGGATAGACTGGAAGGAATACCAGTTTGAATTGAAGAAAAGATTACGATTTATCATGAGCAAGTATAGAACGAGGCTTTATCCAGAGTAGTTTATGATTCGACTAGAGACGGGCTTTAATAAATTGTACGAAAACAACTGTTTCCCGAAAATTAGAAGGTTACAAGCAATCAGCAGCCCTAGTGGAATCGACACTTGAAGAAACTGCATATGCAAAAAGAGCCTTTAATAAAGCGAGGAAGGAGAAAATTCTGGATAACTGGGATGAATTCCTTTTCATACTGTTCAATAATACAGTTGAAAAAGCAAAGAGAAAGGTCTGGTATAATTTCTGCATTGGAGTAGAGAGTGTACCGGAAACGGTCAGACTCTCTAAAATCCTAAACAGGAATAATGATGCCAAGCTTAAGCTTCTACAGGATGACCAAAAAAATTTTATAATGACTGAGAAAAATATATTGAGCATACTGCTCGAAAAAACTTCCTAAAAATTGTGTCTGGAAGAGAGACCGTATGGGAAAAGGCGACAAGAGCAAAGGATACTGACTGGAGAAATTTCACAAAGACAGTTACGCTCGAGAAGATTAGATAGGTATTCGATGGCTTCTGACCCTACATGGCGCCGACACTGGACTAGATCTTCCCAAAACTGATATAGGGGAGAATAGATGCCGGGGTTGAAAAGAAACGAGGATCGCTTATACAGTAACCTTATAGAGGTAGCCACAATGATACCGAAGACTTCATACCCATCAGTTTCACCTCGTTCTTCCTAAAAACCTTAAAGAGATTGATGTCAACTTTAGAAAAAAGATGGCTATAGCCGCATTCATAGATATTGAGAGAACATTCATAGATATAGATATCGCACCACAAGAGAGGCTACCACATCCGCCTCCGTAAGGCATGGGATACCACATATCGTATTGAAATAGATAGTGAATATGCTCAAAAAAAGGCGGGTATATAGCAAGTGGAGTGGCAAAACCTTCGAGGGAATAGTGAACGAAAGATGCCAACAAGGGAGTGTTTTATTCTCTCTTTTATGGAACCTCGTAGTCAATAAACTATTTGAGAAACTCAACGGTATTAAACTGTTCACTGTCGGATGTACTGGCAGCTTGGTTTCAACAGTCATAGATCGGTATAAGGAAGTTTTACCAAACCTTCTGACGAAAGGGCAGATAATAGTTGAGCAGAATTATGAAGGGAAATCTCTAAGGGTGAATCCACCTAAAACAAAGATTGCAACTTTTATGCGAAGATATAAAATCAAGAATTGTAAGAAAATAACCTTTTATAGAAAAAAGATATACTCGGGAAGAGTTGAATATCTGAGGGTTTACCTAGGAGTGCTCATTCTACAGAAACGAAACAAAAAGGTGCTCTGACTGCTTATACAGTGTAGGTCGGTTATAGTTACAGACTTAGGATTACAACCGAAAAAGATACTTTAGCTATTCTAAACTGTAACAGTATTGAATCTGACATGTCTAAGTCGTATAGTAGAAAGTCACCGAAAAGAATAAATACACTTATAGAAACATGTTGACAAATCAAACCAGCTTAGAACTAGTAGTAACTTAAAAAGCGGCCAAAATAGCTCAAAAGGGCCTAAGGACAGTATGATCTGGTGTACAGATGAATAAAAAACGGCAAAATAGATAAGCCTAGCTTTAACACAGCCGCCGCAGAATTCTGCCAGTATCGAAAATATAAAAAATAAAATACTCAGAAATAAGCAAAAATGTAGCAGTTATGACAAGACAGTAAAAAAGACGGAATGTTTCACTGCTGACAAATGGATTGGCACTTAGAACACGTTTTTTTCGTATCCTCCTGCTTAGCGAATAAGAATAAAGGAATTTAAGCACTGTATAAATATTATAGAGTTATGCACAATTCTGTTAATGAAAATTTCTGAGAAAAACTAGATCGCGAATAATGCCTACGCTACCAAGGTTATACAAACACTTTTCTGTGAAAAAAATAAGTTAAAACCGTGGTTCAACTCAAAATAGAAGAGGATCTAAAACAAATCTAGTTTTTGCGAAATAATATCTGATAATCACGTAAAATGATATATGGAGCAGAAAAAGGAATTTTTTAATAGATGAGTATCCCATGCTACTATGCAGAATTATCTGCATGATATCTTTCAAAAAATATTTTAGCTATATAGTAAGTAAAATATTTTCTGAAGTATAAGTATAAAAAATTCAAATCTCATTGAAAATATAGTGTTTTTTGAACATCAATAATAATTGATGTTCATTTCTCCCCATCAAACCTCATTTTCATAGAAAAATTGTGTATCTCATTATACTGTATATTTTTATGTGTTAAAATGTAATTAAAAAGTAATGATTGTTAATCTATACTAACAATAATTATTTTCCTTTTATTTAACTTGTCCGCATTATCGAAAAAACATTTATATGGCTGGTCTTTAAAAAACTTTTATGGAAATTTCATAGTTCATTTTTCTAGATTTCTAACCTAATACATAAGGGAAATCTTTAAAAATCCTTGTTTTGGAATCATTAAGCATCATTAATTATAGTTCTTATAAGAAGAACTATAATTATTGTTATCAGATAACTAATAGAGATCGATATTAAGGCTTTATTAAGGGCTCTATTATAGCTTTTAAAGGTAACTTTTCAGGGTGAAATTTTTAAGTCTATGTTTCACTTTTTAGTACAACCTTTTAGAGCACTATAGAAGCAACCTGAATAAATAACTGAATATTTGCAATGAATCATACAACAGCCTGCCTAAAAAATTTGTGAGGATTATACTAAATAGTAACAATACATAAATTTATATCAATAAAACTTAAAAGGAAAATAATTTTTATTTCGACTGTAATGATCGTAAAATATTCTAGCATTAAAACAAATAAAGAAGACTACCATATTTTGAAAGGAAAAGATTATCTCAAATAAATAACCAACTTCAACTCCTAAACGACTTTGATATATTCTTCTCTTTTATCAAATAAAATCGAATTATGCTTTTTTTTTTATTATTTATATTATATTATAAATTTTCATTCTGGAATTCAAATTGAACATACATTTTGCACGAGCACTGTATTTTTCAAAGCATATATAAAACAATATTTATGCTCTATATTGTAATGTTATTTTTGTTTCATGTTATCCCTCACGGACGAAAATACATAAATTGTATATAACTCTCATGTGAAAATATAAATATTTTAT
>JABFQD010003728.1:0-12754 GCA_022817045.1 Psix sp. ZL-2020 | reverse complement strand
TTTAGAAAACAAAATTTCAGTTTTGTATTTCCTGAAATTTGTTTCATTCTTAAATTATGTTTTTTGATTCTTAATTGATTTTTTTTCTTTTTTTTTCTAGGAATTCTAAATTCTGAAAATGATTTTAATTAGTTAGTTTATTTCTAAGATCATATTGTGACTTGTGTATACACTGTAAAAATACAATATTTATTATATACAATATGCTTTGACATTTCAAAACGTTTGAAATATTTTGAAATTCCAACCAATATACTATTTTAATATATGGAAACATTACAGTGTTTTAGAAATGAAACACCTCTCTATATAAATAGAAAAAAGTAAATATTAAAAACCCAGTTTATAAAAAAGATCCAGATACTAAAGCATGTCGGTTATCTTTTATACTTCCCAAATTGTAACATTTGAATGTAACTAGATACTTGTTGATAAGTTTTACAGTTATTCATATATTTACAAGCATTATTTTTCTACTGTGTCTTCGTCATCACCGCGTATCAGTGCCGTTAAAACTTCTTACAAGCGTTGCTATTCAAATTCGTATGAGAACATTGCACAAGGTGGAATTATGATAAACAAACGAGAAAATAGTTGCATAAGTCTAAACTTCGCAGCTAATTACGGAACAATTATCCGCGATTACGTTTTGACTTTGTCGCGATCGGTTCACTAACCGTTGCGTTTTGCATTATGTAACTCGATACAGCAAAGTTGAATTCGCGAGTCCGTCAACTTTCGTAACAGCCACGTGACCAGGCGGTTAGGTTTCCAGAGCAGCTAATCGGGTCAGTGGAACCTTGGTCCCGTGTCATTTCGCAGCGATTAAAGTATCCGATTTTACGGTCAAATTCCAGGTAAAGAGTATCGCAACCTCCAGGCGGATTATTTGTCCGTTCTGTGAAGCCACGCGGGTATTTTAATTATGCGAATCGGATGATGAGGATCCGAACAATGGTCCGTTGTTCCGCGTCGGCTTATCTGATTTTTTTAGACTGTCGCGCGAGGATGTGCGATTTCTCAAGAAAAGCCAGGAAACCGAGTGAAAGCTCGGCTTGTCGTTATTAGTGGAAGACGCGTGCGCGCCATTATTTTCGGACGTTTTCGCGCTGTTACAATACGTGCGACCGGGAAAAGAAAGCTTTTATTCCGTGCTCGCGAACCCAACGCGAGATTATAATTATCGACTTCGAAATTATTTACTGGATATTATGCGCCAATGACAATGAGTCGTAAACTTTGTCGATATTATACTATTTATCGGTGCGAATTATCTGATTCGAAGGATTCGAACAATTCGCCACTCTCAATTTATTGGGCTTTGTGAAAATCGAGTGGGAATGCGCAGAATGCTACGAAAAATTTCCGTGCTCATTTTGGAGAAATTTCACTGAGCCTCGTGCGATTAATCGTTTATCGAACGAATCGGGAATTTTTTAATTCAGAATGTACGTTTGGAAGATAAGTTAATTTGTGTTTAAGGTAGATTTCCATTATATCTTCAGTTTTTAACGCTTTTTATGTCTTTGACTTATTTGAAATTGAGTCGAAAACATTTTAGAAAGATTCTATTTTAATATGCTAATCCCGAGCGAATACCATTAAAAGATCATCTTCCTCATAATGTACCACTTTTTATTTTTATGCTAAAAAGTGCCCAAAGTGTATATCAAAACATGCATATTTCCAAATGTATTTTATGTTGTAATTCACACAATCTGTATAGAGATAAATTACGCAGAATTTGCTATGTTCTTTCACATTGTAAAAACATTACAGAGGTAAGAAAATAATAAAAATCACAATGATTTATAGTCAGAATGGATATAATTACAGTAAATTTGACTATATTTATATACAATTTTACTATAAATCATTGTAATTATTACTATAATGTTTTATTAATTATTTTTTTAACAAAATATAACACATTTTACAATATAATTTTACATTTTAATATACCAAAATGCGCCAAAATATAATATAATACACAAATCAACAACATATTTTTTAAATACAACAGTTTTTATTTTACCTTCGAAAATAGCGTAATTGCATATTCTTCGTAGTCTATTCTTAGCTATCATACTGACCGATTTTTTGCTTCCATCAGCCGGATTTATATTATTACACATTACTCTTTCAGAAGCAGGCAATCATTCATCGGGCTTAAGAATTTGTTGTATTCATACAAAGTCATGTAATTCAACTTTGAAAGTGTTAATTTCGCTCACTATCAACATATCCGCGTCGTTATTCTTAACTTAAGGTAAAAACATATGCGTGCCAACACCGGAAGTGTTTGATTAATAGTTTATTCATTAACGTGCGCGCTGCTTAGGAGTTACCTAGATGACCACAGTTGTGGAATAATTGTCGCCGTATAAGAGAGCTGCAATTTGTCTACACGGAAAAAATTATCCAATTCTTACTTGCACTTTATACTTACCCACTGAAAATTACGAGTTGACGAATTTTCCGTGCAAAATTAAGAAAATGATAGGTTAAGTTAGTCTGTATAACATGCATTTGCTCGCGCGAATAACTTACGGTTCTTATTTGCCCAGGCACAGGTAAAAATACCATTTTTTCACTTCGCCTTTCATTTTATGTTTCAGGTGAGTTATGAGCCCGAAAGCGTCGACTGAAAAAGCACGTGAAAAACAACCGGTATGGTAAAAAAATGTGTCCTCAAAACTGAATAGAACGGATAATTTGTTACAAAATCAGTTATGCTAAATATTTTTCAATCGGTTTCAATAGGCAGCTTAACAAACTCCGTGAGCTAAATCCAGACGCGTTTTTGCTGGACTATTGGAACCGATATTGTTGAGTATACACGTGAAAATTTTTCCATCCAGATAGACAATTTGTCTGCCAACGTACTGCTCGCTCCAGTAATTTCATTCGATTTCTTAGTCGCTACTGTCACAAGTGAATTCTTCATATTCATACACCGCGCAGCGCATTCGCGAACCAGAAAATTCGAGCTGGAAAATAAATTCTTTTTACGCCGGTGGACGTTACGTCTCGTTAGGATCGTCATAAGAACCATCGCGGCGACTCATTTTTTCCCCCATTTTATTCAATCACATTCGCAGTCCTTTTTAACCCGAGCTATTGTAGCTTCATGTACACTTTTTTTATTGCCTCTACTTCTCTTCCACCTACACCATCAGTCGCGATCGTCAAGTGGGAGAAATTGGTATATTTTTCCGGCGGCAATCGTTCGGAATCAATTAATTTCAAACGAGTGTTCACAAAATGCATAAAAATCAACTTCCTCGTTGAATTTCGAAAAGAGAAAATTATCTATAATCAAAGAAAGTTGCGGGGCACGCTCGTAAAATTGTTCAAAGCACTGGCTTTAATTCAATTGCACAGCCATCAAATTGCCGAAGCTTTTACTTTTTTTATGTCAAATTGGTTTTCAACAAAAGATTTGCCTCTGCATTTTTTAATTGTCTTGCTGTAACTGCAAATCGTCGGAAAACATTGAGCCGGAATAATTAAAAGGAAACAGTTCCGAGGCATAAAAGTGGACGTCGTAAACAGTCGAGAAAGACAATTAGGAATGCCATCATTTATTTGCTGCTAAATGCAAATGACTTTCGATCCAGTCTGGGACACAAATTGCGCAAAAACCTCCCCCGCAATGGAAAGTCTGGAATTCCTCTGGGAGCGTGGGAAAAGAGGAACAGACAGATAGATAGACAGTCGGACGCGAGATAACCTGCGTCGTACTCCGCTTACCGTTACCAAAGCGATGCGCTTATTTGATTATGCGTAAGTCTGCTTACCTCTTAATTGGTTACCTCTTAATGCACGTGATACGTAATCGCGAGCAAAGACAAACCGCGAGTCTCGAATTACTTGCAAATCCAAAAGAATCTCACATCAAATTCGAGACCGTTTCTACACATTTATATATATTTCACCAAAATAGACCTTATTTATTTTATTATTATTAAAGGAAAGTGTGTACAACGTTGGAAAAGCGCATATTAAAATCGGTTAGAAATAAAATAAACGCTATTATGACACATCTAATATATAGGTATCTAAATGAAATTTCATACACACTGCTTCTAAAACGTCGTAAGGTTTGCGTGCATGAAAGCAAGTCACATATATTTTTCATAGCACGTCAGCAACAGGCGGTAAAGTTTTGTTCGAAAACCAAGATGACTGTTACTTTCAGCGCATTGTCACTTTTTGCACGTCACTTTAGACTATAGACTAGTCCTAAATATATGCAATGTATACACAGTTTTACCAGTGTTTTTATTTGTCACTGACGAAATTTCACTCGGCTGAAAAACTGAAATGAATACTCAGCATCAGTAACGCCGTTTTATCGTCGTTGTTTATGTTTCTGACAAATTACGGTAACTGTCATTTTCTGCTTATTTATTGTTAATCGTAAACGATTTATTAAACTTAAGTCGCCATTTATTGCTCGCTGCTTATTTTGCTCCGTTAGAAGACGTTCTGCTGTTTGCTCAAAAGATCTGTCATTTCTGGGGGAACATTCCGAGCGTGTCGTATAAGTGTCAAAACGGCTGCGACATTTGCCATGGAAATGTTCGCGAAACGTTTTCATTGAGGTTTTGTCACGGGTCATTTGAAGTTGAAGTTCGTCGTCATTGATCTCGTCACGTAGAGCGTCCCTTCTTATCGTCGCGCTTTGTCTTAACCACAAACTTTAATAGCTCTTTGAACCGGACTGGCCGAGACACATTAACGCAGGTAAACGACATTTCGTTTCGTTCGAAGAATGAAAGCATTTGTAACTATTAATTGAAAATCGCTTAATCCTTGAGCATTTCTTGCTTTCAAGTTTTATGGCTCTTCGGAAAGGCGTAAACAAAAATAAATGAAAACAAGTGAGATGGTCAAATTGTTAGGGAACAATTACTTTTTTTCCACTCCTTTTCAATTATCGCGAATCACCGGCTGATTAAAATTTATCCGATTATAGTGTACATTGGATATAAAGAGCTTTTTAAAATGAGAGAAAAAAATTGCTATGGTGAAAATACGCAAATTGATCAATTTGCTAATTTGCATAAAAAGTAACAATCGAGTACACGATGTTCACATGCAAGCTAGTAGCGCTAAATCATTGGCACGTGAAAACGCAAAACACAGCGAATGAAAAACAGTTGCGCGCAAGACAAATGATCGACAAAGGCAGCAGCCGTGGATAAATATTGAGTAGCAATGCTTAGCTTTCGACTTTCGATTGAACATAACGCATGAAGTAATCTGTTGGCACATGTTGTCTAACAAGAAACAAGCTAAATCGGACGTACGCGCGCGAGTAAAAGTGGATGCAAATGTGTCGCGCGATCTATATAAGGAAAGGCGCCGACGCGAAATAATCGGCTCAAGGAGAGAGCCGGACAATCGTTTAGCGCCGCCCGAATCGTGTCATTAGTCGTTTCGCGACGTCATTATTAACGCTACTCGTGTTCTCGTCAGATTTAATCGGCTGCTAATTGACAAGTTGACCTAAACATCGTGACTTTTCAAACTGCGCGCTCTTGCGTTGTTTACACTCCAAATGGCAGTGCATCATCCTCCCGACGAAAATGTCATACTCGGAATCAAAAGTGGGTTATCCGATTGTAGAATTGGTGATAAGTATTTTTTTACTCGCGAACAATCATGCGAACGTTCCCAGCCATTTTTTTCGCGCTAATTATATCAGCCACAATGACGCTTATTTATTTACAGATCAATGTCAACGATTCTGCTCGTTATGACAATTCACATTTAGATTATCATTAACGGTGCAATAATTATAGCGCAAAAACGCTGTTTATCGGTTATCATTTTTTCCCATTGTTTCATCACAGATCGTGCAGACAGACCGATTTCGTTCTCCTCAAACAATACCTGATTGTTTTCATTTGTAACCTTGCATATAGATACAATTTCATATATACGGCCTCGCTAACGAGACATGCAAAGGGATTTATGCTAATTAAGATTACTCTGGTTTCGCAACGCTTTTAACGAGTTCAAAAATCGATTCCAAAATGCAGATCGACAGAGATTCATTCATGCAATCGTCTCTCGTCCTCGTTTGTATCTCTCGAATTCCAGTCGCTCCGAAAACCCCGATAAGAATGTTTCCATCGCTCATTGATAGAACACTACCACTCTCAAACAATGTAGATCCTTCTCTGCGATCGAAATGCGGCTGTGCGCGCGAAAAAGTTAGCTCCGTAATAAAAATGCATGTAGCGTTTCATACAAGTACTTATTAACAGATGCACGGCTATCGCTAACAACGCTGGGTTATCGCGTAACATCGGCTCATCGTGAGAATCGCGGATCCGTCATTCGATCTAAAATTTGTCGAACCGTGACCTTAAGCTGATATTTCATCCGCTATTACGAACCATCGACACAAATCCCTCTGCTACTTGATTCGTTCCACAAATCAATCGTAATCCTGTTGCTACTCAATTACAACTCACATTTTTGCTTTTTTATCTCTTATTTGATGCCAAAGAAACAGTGAATAATGATGCTGCGAACAGAAATTGTTATTCTTATTTTATTTCAATTTTATTTCAATTTCATTTATTCGTTTCTATGTGTATGTTTAAGTGACATAAAAAATGGCCAATTTACAGCGATGTTTGTAATGTTTTGGTGTGAAAGTGTTTTTCGTGCGATTCACGATCGTTTATCTAAATATTTGGTTGAGAAAATGGCTAGTCAAGTTATGTAAGGAAATTTATACGATGTCGACCCACATAAGCGGCGCGCTGTGTACACAAACAGGTGCATTACGTATTCAAATTTAGCGGGGCATTAACATGGATGCGTCACTGTGTTTGGCGTTGCACCGCGCATCACATGCGATGTGTGATTCTTTCATCCTGCATCCTCTGTTGAATACTTCCTCTTTTTCCAAACGACTCCTTTGTCCTGTTCACTGCTTTTTACACTCAATGCCCATTCAATCGCACACGTGCAATCGCTCGATAATTACATTCCACCGTAAGTCCAATGGTTTGAGGTATTTATATAAAACAATTTACAAATCCGAGACCAGGCGCATCTTTTAAACAATACAACCCAATTGTGTTTCGTATGCATTGCACTGAATAAGAAATATGATTTGAGTTTACACAAAATATAGAGAGATTTTACTTGTAGCATTTTGGCAAACTATATAAAATGAATAATAAAATGTAAAAAAGTGAAAATGATATAAAAATAATGATAATAATGAAATAATGAATATGAATTATACTAAGTTTATTACATTTATAAATAAGAGTCGTACGTGTTGTTTAGATACATTTTTGTTTTCTCTTTCAAATTTTCAATTTCATTAATTAACTTTACTAGTTTATTTTAATGAAATATTATAGTATATTCAATGAAGTGTTGATTTCTTTACTATAATATAAAATACAGGAATTGTTCATAATGTGATCCGTTTTTTGAGAAGTTAGAAATTAAGTTATAAAACGATCTACAGCTTTTCGGCAAAAGCCATTCAGCTATAAAAATTCTTTTGTGAAAGACCTTTTCCACATTTTCCAAACTTCAACATATGTATAATGAATTTTATGACAATATACGCACATATAAATCACGAATTTTCTAAATTTTTGAAAAATACTAAGAAAGTGATATTGAAAAATATAAATTCTAATCATGATTTGTATAAATCAATGAAAATAATTTTGGATTTACAATGATTGAAACATCAATCTTTTTTTTGTTGTATAGATTTATGGAGATTAATAAAATGATGTTAAATTTATCATTAATTATTGATTTTTATGATTACTTAAAACATATACTCCAGCATGCAAAATTACATTTTCTACTTAAATGTATTTATACAATTAAATTAGCTTACAGAACAAACTTGTTTAATAAATTCTTAATTTCAATATAATGTTTCACTCAAATGTATCGTTTTCTATGCTAATATGTGAAGTGCATATGCCTTAAAAAGGTAATTTCAATCTTAAACTAATATTATAGATATCTTTTTAATTAACAGAGCTAAGAAAAACGTGCTCTTCAAAGGTTAACTATGTTCGTTTTACAATTATAATACATTTTTTTCACTACACATAACTTACAAACTATTGTTAGTTTCAACAAATAAATAGAAATGAGAATATAGAACGCATGCATAAATAGGTGAGAACGTAAAAAAGACGAATAGCTTGTTTTTCGTTATCGAGTGCAGTTAACGTGTTTATATTTATGGACATTTTCATACATCGCTGATAAGTATTTCTGAGACCACATTAGCATTCCATTGACGCGCCCGCGACTCGATATAAATTATTATAGTAATATTTACCGAACCGAATTCCAGTATATGTAACTGATTTATCTGGCGCTTGAACGTGCTAAAGCTTTATTTATTATGTACTAAATACACACGCGGGGAATATATCAAACTCTCGCATTCGACTGCAGATATTCACCTTTCCGCAAAAAGGTAAAACGCGTCGACGCAGCTGAAGCTGCGCCAATCGCAGACTGTACAAACCTTGGGCGCGATGTATAAGATTCTTTGTACACCTATGTGTTTAATTTTCATGAAGCATTTTGGATATTCGCAATAAAATCCGCTGAAACAAGTTACCTGGTCAAATTTGAAACACGAGGGAAACGGAGAAATGCGATTGAAAAAAGCGTCACCTTTGGTCGAAGAGGTAATCCGGTTTTTCGATTTCTCGAAATCATCACTTTCCTTTCATTTTTCATGTGGACTCGTCGCGATAAATCCACGCGTGCAAAAATACACATTGCATTATTAATGAATCGGCGGCGTGTTTTCTTGCGCGCTTTTATCTAGCTCGGAAATGAGGTTCCATGACTCAGACCAAATTTCAATCTAACGCATGTAAACATGACCTAAATATTTCGAAAAATGTTCTTTGCATTGGTAGGTGAAAGAAAGATATTCGCGGGCGATTTTCAGCTATTTATTTATCGCAAAGTGCGATGATAAATAAGTAAATGAGATGAAAAACACACGTTTTAATTTTAGATAAACAGCTATTTATTAGTAGCTGACGAACAATCGTTTTGCGACGAGTTATAAGTTATTAAGTAATGCCGTACGCGCTATTTGCAAGTTTGTAATTAGTCATTTTCAGAAGTACGGAAGTGTGGCTTTTGCATTTTTTTTATATTGTGTTTCTTGAGTTTTTTTATACGCATAAAAAGTTATACAATATGTGCGTAAGAGGGTATGTAAATTTTATGGTACAGCGGTTTGACAGGAATAACAACCTAAAAGAACTATAAAAAAGGAAAAAAGCCGACACAGTCGAAAAGAACGAGACAAGCAAACGTGGAGAATCTTCGTCACGCTTGACGCAGGATATCCGGTTGCTATGCACAAAGCACTCCATTTTCGTGGAATTGCATAGAAAGTGAACTAGAACCATTCGATTAAATATCTCTGTGGTTTTGGTTCATACAATTCAAAACAATCATCTAAGTACAAGACGGTTCTTTCCAGTTTCAGTCTTGAACAAAATTTCTTTATAAAATACCCAACAGAAAAATTGAACACAGCAAAGAAAATCAATTCAAGTTTTTGAATAAAAACATCAAGTTTTTGAACATTTGAAAAACCTTAAATTCGAATTCAAATAGTAAAATAAAAAATGAATTTTTTTAACATTATTATTACTATCTTTAAAACCAAATTTTCATGCCATAAAGTAAGGATGAAAAATAAAAAGAACGAAAAATGTCAAAATCGAAAAGAATATAATATGAAACTATCTGTAATTTTACAAATTATCTATAATACAGTACAGTGAAGATTTTTTGCTATTTTGATTTATAATTTAAAATTAATACCAAGTATTTTAGTTACTTTTAACTTTATCTTTCTTTCAGTAGTATATATGCTAATTTACCAAACATATATTTTCTGTTAGGAAATGGCACAGAGGCAGTTCTGGGTAGCTGTTCTTGTACAGTGAACAGTGGTAATCGATAATAAAAATGGTGTTTTCAACCCATCCGCTGCGCACACTTGTTAAGAGATATACTATTCTGAAGATCAAAATCAATGCTATAATCAGGCTGATCATAGTTCTTCGAACTTAAAATGATCCGTTTTAAGGGTTTTATGATGAATATGACGCTTCAACTTACACAGAAAAACAGAATCTATCAATACATGTTTATCTACACCTCTATCATATTTTTAATCTTAAAAATTAAACAAAGATTGACAAAACTCTAACTGAATAAGATTTTAAATACAAACTTGCTTGCTTTGTTCAAATTTTCTTTGGTGCATAAAAAGATACTTGCAGAAAATATTCACAAAACATTAGTTGTATATATTATGATATAAAATATATACATCATTACAGCTACTTTTAACTAGTATTTTTGTCTAATATAGGACAACCACTTTTTCCTCATGGTACATTTTTCTTCTTGCTCATCAATTGAAATACTTAAATCTAGTGATCGAAGTCGCGCGCAGTAATAAAGTATTAAACATTTCCACTAATCAATCACCAAGAAAAGATGTCCAAATGTAAAAGCGTCTCATCAGTTGCCGATAACTAAGAAAGTCGTCGGCGAATCTCGCGTATCGTGGCGAGAGGTAATTTATTTATCCCGGTATGTTTTCTAAGTATCACTATCGCTGTGCGAATCTCGCACAGCGGCGTCTGTTTGGCTTTTTATTTTATGAAATTTCATGCAACAATTTTCTCGTAGCTTTGTTTTTACACAAACATCCGAATGAAAGTCGATGAAATCGAATGGCGTTGGCGGGATCGACTCTAATTAACAGACGCATCTTTCGTCTCGCGTAAAAAGCGCACAATCAACCTTTTCCTTGCCCGAAAAAATATAAGACTCGCGTATGAGCAAATCACCTTATATCCATCGATCAAAACCTATTTTTGCGATCGTAATCGACACTTATCGCACCAAGCGAGAAGAACGAGATGAGAGTGCTTGCATAACGCGCCTTTCTTAACACTATTATTATCGATTTCTTAATTTGCATAATCGCCACTAAATATAACGTAAGAACAAAGTTGACGAGGAATCAATGCAGCGTTATTGGACAAGTGTCGCGGCGCCTTAGGCCAAAGGTCAAGTCGCGTTCAGCGGATTCAGCGACGTTTAATCGCTTTTTTACCTCTTTTCACTTTTATTCGTTACCTTCGTCAACATACTTTTTCTCTTTAATACCATTAGTGATGTGACAAAGACATTGATTATCACATGGAATGACTTTCCTCATTTTAAAAGTGAAATGTGTCTGAAAATAGTTTTTCGAAATGTTTTTCGACGCAACTTTTTTGTTGCGGTGTAAAACGAGGACTCTGCCAACATTAAGGATTTAATGAAGTGTTACAATAAAATATTAATAAGTGAAAGGCTAATTTTAGTCATGAAATGGATAAACTCGAAAGTGAGGGAGTGATAAAAAGGAGGAAAACTGTACGCAAATAAAGTGGCAATAAGATTAAGTGGTTTATTGAGTTAACAATTAAATTCTGTCTCTGTTAGCTATTTAAACGCGATGCTCAGTGTTATAATTAACATATAAAGACACGACGATTATTAGGCGAAAATGAAATTCAAGATGTTAATTAAGACAATTAGTCATCCTAACTCAAGGGGTCAAATATGGACAAACTAGTGACAAATCAGACGAGATAACAGGTGTAGCTGACACTGTTTGGGCGTCTGAAGACCTACCGAAAATCGTCTCCCATTTGTAAGGAGCTAACCGCGCTGTCGTTCAATGAAGAGAAATGCCTGGAACGCGGCGCTTGAGCGTTCCGCAAAAATGGTGCAAGCGTCGCGACGTCGAATTTATTTTCGGCGCATTCCAACGCAATTCGGAACTTTGAACTAGAGTTTCGACGAGTTTCAGTAGCGACGCTCACAGGTCGCCAGTTGACTATCCAAAATTATCCAAATAGGGACGATTCGAAACGGAAACTTGGATCCGTATTGGGCAATTGTATACTGATTTTATTTTAAACAACTATTGATTTTGGTTGTATTTTATTTTAGACTTTTCTGTTTTTATTTTTCAATCCCGTTGCATAACTTGTAAATGAATCACGTTCGTTGCTTTAGTTCTTGGGTCCCGACACAATGAGTTGTAGCGCCACTTGAGTGTTTAGAATACTAATTGCAAAGGACAATGTGTTACTTTAAAAGTTACATCGGATTAAATCAAACTAGCAAAGAGTTTCATTTTACATGGCCAATACTAATTTTCTATTTGAATGTAAATCACTCAGTATAATGCGAAGATAAAGATTTATATAAAAAAGATATTGTATTTATATAAAGAAATGTGTTTTATTGTATAATGAAAAAATACTATCTTCGTTCAAATGCGTTCTGTAATTTAATGAATAAATATTGAATAGTTGAAGATATTCATAAACATATTTAATGGTATATTACAAAATTTAAATATACTTGTTGAAAAATATGTATTATATATTCGTCAAGAATTATGTTTGTATTTGAATTAAGTATATTTATAGATTGACTTTAATGAATGAACAAAAAATTGCACTTCTTAAGACTTGAGCAAAGAACTCAACATGTCAAACTAACATTTTACCAACTATACATGTTAGAAATGTATTAAAATTTGAAATTAACATTTATTCCATAACTGTCATTGATATATCATAATCATAATTAGAAAAATTATATTGAATAAAACAGCAAATTAATTTTGAATAAA
>JABFQD010003727.1:0-12756 GCA_022817045.1 Psix sp. ZL-2020 | reverse complement strand
AAGTTGTAAAAAATTACATTTTTCTGACTTTGAACGAAACAAATTTTTCCGTTTTCGTTAGTCTAAAAAGAAACTCGCGATCGGTACAATCGACAGCTTATATATGTCGATTGTCGCGTGTAAATTTAAAAAAAAAATAAGTTAATTTGTGCTGTTTTTTTTGTTAAAAATATGTCAAAAGATTTTCCGTGTGCGCGACTCGGTTGTGTAAAACGCGTACCTTTGACCCGTATTGTGCGGAACATCTTAAAGAAAAAAAAATTGTAATATGATAATATTATAATAATATAATAGAATTATAAATAATTAATATTATTCAAATTCGCCCGTATACCCGTCGTCAATGATTCCCGCGCATACACGCGAATTCAACGGTTTGGCCCGCGTGCGCTTCCCCCCGCACCGCACCATGGCGCCATACCCCCGCGCCAACGATCTGCCGTCTGGGTGCCCCATAGTGTGATATCCACTACTTATATATAACACAATAAAACAGATTTATTGAAGAATCCATTTGTTGAAAGGAAGTTTACATGTTGAGCTAGCTAATTTAAAATGCAAACGTATAATACAAAATAATTCATATAGCGGAAAAAGATTTGATACTATCTCATAATAGATAAAAAAAGAAATTTTCATATATTTAAATACGAATTGTAACATTATATCATACGACATAATCCAACGAACCAGAGTGTTGCCCGTAGAAGATGATTTAAACTTCATAACGTTTTGTGAAGGTGACTACCTCCGTCTTGGTGGGATTAACCCTCAGAGATTTCCTTTCACACCATTTTCAATCTTTTAATAGATAAAAAAAGAAATTTTCATATATTTAAATACGAATTGTAACATTATATCTTTCTCAGTTCTTCAGTCAATATGTCCAGAACCCCTTTCGACCTTTGACCATGAGGACCAGATCATCCGTATAGCCCATTTCACCTTTTCTGGTATGACTATTCGTGCAGCCATCCTCCAGTGAATTCCACCATTGGTGCCAACTGCCCTTGGTACTAACTTGTTTCCCAAGTCTATATCAGAAAAGTTCTTCTTGAGTAAAAGTCTTACGGTTCCTTCCTCGATTTTCTAAAAGTTACCCGAGTTATTCTTCAGTAGCTATAATTTGGTGTCATTATCCTTAGCGGGGATCCTGGAAAGCCTAGCCGTTTCTGGTACGGTGTCCATCCTCGAGGAGAAATCTGGCTAGACTTTCCTTTTAGCTTTCTCTAATCCCTTTTTTGAAGGTTTCCAATATGCTTTTATATATGTCACATTTCTCGGGAGTACTCCTTTTCCTTGCTTTATAAAAGGTTTTCCTCACTCCCGTCTTCGTGAGCATTTCACCATGGAGCCGATACTGGTGGCCGTCTGATTCTCTGGGAACAGATATTCTCAAACGACGTCTCCAGAAATCTAACCGTCCATTCTAGATCCGGCCGTGTCCCGTACCTGCCCTTTATTAATCTTAATCTTTCTTTCTCTCGCTTCAGATTGGTATTCCGTCCAATCTGTCATTGTAGGGTTTCTGTTCCATATCTCCTTTTTCTTCGCCATACCGATTTACAGTAGAATGGTTCTGTGATCCGACATAAATGGCTCTGAACTCACCTTCCAGCTATGTATCTCTCTTTTAAGACTTATGTTGCACGACGTCAGGTCCAGAACTTCCTTTCTGGTTCTTGTGGCAACAGGTTCCTGCCCTCTGTTCACAATGTCCAGCTGGTCAGGAATGCTGGTCAGGAATTCAAGCAGTTGCTTTCTCCTGTCAATGATATCCGTGCTACCCTACACCTCGTGGTATGAGTTTGCATCACAGCCTATGACAAGGTCTATAGCATTCCAGTTACTGAATTTCATGAACTCACGCACTGATCCAGTAAGTATTGCTTCGTCATGGGGAAAGTTGCAGATCAGATCAAGATGTCTCTGCTCCTCCCACTTCAATCCTTGATTTTAACCCTGACGGTGGATAGCCTTCAACAGGCCATCCGCGTCTTTTTTACCCGACGGTAGATGAACTACCAGCATGTGACGCCTAGGTAGATCTTCTAGCCTGACAACCCTTAAACGTGCGCCAGGGCTCACCTCCGCTTCACCCGCCTTCTCTTCTAGCCATAACTTCGTGCCCTCATCGGCGCACAAGAATATTCATCTTAGTCGGTTCCGAGTTCGATGCCAATGTTCCCGCCTGTGCTACTGATGGTGCAGTGGTCAGTTATGCCGCCTAATCACTTATACCACTTGTCCTCTCTTATATCACCTGTCCTGCGATGTTGGTACTCGCATAGATATTGCTTTGAAAAAGTACCATAATATTCAGCAAATAGGTAACACTAAGCACCTTTGGAATGATTTTAGCATAACAATTTTTTTCCAAATATACCTTTTAAAAAATCTCTATAAGCCTTTGGAAAAAGATAATGAAATTCAGTGATGTAAGATTTTAAGTTTTATAATAATTAATTCGAAAATGTATTAGAACAAGAATTATTTTTTACTATAGTTATTGGAAACATGTGTTAAGTGAACATTAATTTGTACATTATTCGAAACAATCAAATCAATAGTCCTATATTTAGGTGTAAATTTCTCGAATTGTGGCGGAAGTTTCGTGCAACTTGGTAAAAACAGAGTGAAATAAAAGAGTAGAAGTGTACAATAGTTTTTTGATGCACATTGAAAGACCAAAATAAAACGAGTTGACTTTTATATAATCATGGAGGTGAGTATACGAGTGTTACATTTATTAAATATTTAGTAAAAAAAAATAATTTTGGATAAATTATTTATAATATCATAGTGAACAACTTCATAGATTTCGTTTAGTACATTCTGATAAAAATTATATTCAATACTTCAAATTTTATACGTAAATTAAATATAAAAAAATTATTTATAATATAGAATATGGACTTTTTTATATTTGGTTATTGATATGTAACTACTTTCTTCGGTCTTGTATAGTAAAACATTGTGAAATTGTGTTATTATCGAAATTTTCACAAACTCAAATTGTCCTTAAATGATTTTAAGCACCATTATACAATGCATTTGTATTTTCATAATGCTTTATCAATACGTTCAATTTATGTCAGAGCTTCATGATGGACCATCAGCAACACAGGATTTTCCGGCCGCAGATTCAGGTTTCATTCTGGATGAATCATTTGCATTAAATTTAGACAACGACAAGCGGAAGGTACATATTTAAATAAAAATTATTTTATGAATATTGATTCTGCATTATTATTTTAAATTTTTAATTTTCACTTAACATTTTATTCCATTTAAAAATGACATGAAGCTATGATTTTATAGTGTTAACACACTTTAAATTGCATTTCTATATATTTCATTTATATTTATACATAATTTTTATAATATTTGACAGTCGTCATACATGAAATAGAAGTGACCTCAAAAGAAGTAGGAGTTCAAGATTCGATTATAGTTTCTGATATAAAACATGGATCTAATAGTCAACCAAAAGAAATAAACAAAAAAACCAAAACAAAGAGAAATTGGTCAGAAACAGTGCTGCGTCTCTTGATACAGAAGCACGACCATTCGCTTTCGAGCTTTTAAGGAAACCCTCGACAGTTAATACTATAAGTATATTACAAATTTTATATTTGTAATATAGTTTGGACGTAATTGTAAGCTTTTTTCATTTGTATAATTATTTTTAAATTTTTTATATTTAAACATTGTATGACATTTGTGTAAATTTTTTAAGTATGATGAATTAAAGTGTTGAAAAAATGTATATTTTAAAAAGAACTGATCACAACATTAATTTTGAATTTTCATTTACAATAGAAACTTATGACATTTTTTCATTTCATAGGGTTTTTACGACTTTTTGATGACTGACGCTGAAGGAAAGAATTTAATTAACTGTTGTATCGGAAAAAAAGTATCTAAATAACTCCATGCGATTAAAACCGACACGAGTAGTTGTAAAGAGGAATGTTTCAGCGATTCTAAATTTATATCTAGTTGGATTTAACGTTTCAGAATTAACATAAGTAAAAACGTTTTATTGAATCCTCTGAGTGATAATTATAATAGCAAATCATATTCTCAACAATTTTAATTATAACAGATAATTTTCAAATTTATTGTATATTCATTATACAGCTTTCATATGTTCTTTATTAAATTATTTTATATTTTAATAAAAAAATTGATCATAAAAATTAATCATTTAGAATTAAAAAAAATTTAATTTAAATTATAAATTATATTGATTTATTAATATATTGTATTCTTAATAAGCTATCGAATGATAAATTTTCAGAATTAAGAGTGACCAATTGTTGACACTCGCAACGGAAATTGAAGAAATTTTTCCAGGTGAATCAAGGAGCACTTATTTTAAGGCTCTTTTACAAAGGAATAATGTCGTTGTTCCAGTTGGTGGAAAACTTTGGGACAATTTGAATTACGTTTAGGATGACCTTAAACAATAAAATGTTCTTTCACTGAGTCCAGCTCAAGTAAAGAAAGCAGCATCTCAAAAACAGTATGCCGAGGTTCCCGCAGGTTAATATTCAACATTTCTGTATAAAATTTGTCATCACTCATGGAATAATTTACTATAAAATAACTACAAAACAAAATTTTATTTGTAATTGAATTGTTTCGTTACATTAATTTTTTATGTTTATTATCCAATAACACAATCAAATATGAATTAAAAATAGTGTAATATGTTTTTTCCCATTTTCATAGATATTTAACATACAATGCGATTGTTGGAGATTACTATAAAGCCAGAAGAATTCGTCACACAAATTTCGAAAGAGACACATCAACAAAAACATCAGAATTCATTTGAAAAATACTACCTATTGAAAACTACATTAATAAATTCTATTGCCTGAAAGAACAATTGGGTCGGAATTTGGTATTTTACTTTTGAAATTAAATATCAACATACAAGTCGATTTTTTTAACTTGAGGAAACTAAATATTTTGAAAACTGATAATTGTATCAAGAAATGTTTCGAATAAAATTTAGTTATCTTGTAGGGGCCTATTGGATGATAGCAATCGAATGAAAAAGATTTCTAGTGTTCCTTGTGGCTTAAGTTGCGAGTAACGGGTTAAGTAACGAGTTTGTTTATCCCGGCGACGGATCAAAAGTGAAAAGTTGCGGAAATGTTGTGATTGAAATATACATAAACGGGAAGTTTCTCGACGGCGTTATAAATGATGTTTTATACAGGTTGATTTTTGAGACTCAATATCATGAAAACTAAGAATCGTATCAGAAAATGTTTTAAATGAAATTTTTTTGTTTCAGAGGGGCCTATTGGATAATACTAATCCCGACCTGTCACCTCCACCCCCTAGGGGTGGGGGTTGGGCAACATGCGAATTTCAAATGGAAACCTCTATTTTTTATAGTGGATTCAGATTCTTCGCAAAAAATATGCTAAACCATTTTCTTCGTTTTTCAGTAAATGACACTGTAATTGTAAAAAATACAATTTTTTTGCAATTCTGGTGGAGTCACAACAGGGGGTGAGAAAAAATGATGGTGTTTTTGAGAATCTTATCAATATTGATAATAGTGAGCATCCCCCCCAACCTCTAATAGAGAGCAAGGGGGGGGGGGGACTTTTTACATTCAAATCGGAAAAATAAAAGCAAAAATAAGTTTTTGAATACTTGTAAAGTTTTAATACATAAAATATTGAACAAACACGGCGAGATGACGTTATCGAAAAACAAGTGCGTCTTGTGTACGCCGGAAAGTTCAACAACCTCATGTTTAAATTGCGTATCTTCACTCCTTGTTCTGCTTCCATTGCGAGCACTTCGGCTCTCAGTTAATGGTCTGATTCCATTGGACGCACATCGTTCAGTTCCTGGTCTGCAACGATTGGGAGCAAGTCATTTGTTTTAGTTTTTAGTCCGCTTCCATTGGCGACGCACCGTCCTTAACTTCTTGAATTAGGTTACCTCACTTTTTGGTCTACTTTCAATCAGTGCGCATCGTCTCTTTTGAGTCAGGTTCCTTCATTTGTTAGTAATTTTTATTGAATGCTGTACTAGTCACGATGACAGCTATAACGTTGCAAGACGAAATTCAAATGGTATTAGTTTATGGAGAAAGTGGCAGGAATCTTGATGATGCTGTCACTCTTTATGCTCAACGTTTTCCAGACAGGGTATCATCACGCGCTTCATTTCACCGGGTTGTTCAACAGTTCTCTACCGAGGGAAGTATTCAGCCAAAAAAAAAAAAATGAAATTGCCCAAGAACAGTTGCTAGAGAACAGAATGAAATCGCGGTACTAACTGCAGTTGCCCATAATCCCCACATCAGTACTCGACAAATAAGTCATGGTGCGGGAATTTGTCAGACTATAGTTTGGAAAATATTGAATAGCAATAAATATCATTCGTTTCACGTTTCTTTGCATCAAAAGCTTCCTGGCGATGATGCAATACAAAGGGATCCTCAATTCTTTGCGAGGTATTGTTCTTTGATGAGTTCTTTGATTTGAATGGTGAAAAATAACGAAACTTCATGGAGAACGAATTTCCATTATTATTTGCAGCCCTTCCTCTTAACTTTCAACAAGCAATGTGGTTTCAACGTGATGGTTGTCTAGCTCATTATTATCGAGAAGTACGAGAAATATTAAATCGCGTGTACCTTCGCCGGTGGATTGGAACAGGTGGTACAGTAGCTTGGCCTATCAGATTACCAGATCTTACCTCCTCCGATTTTTATTTGTGGGGTCACTTAAAGGGTGAAGTTTATGATCAACAGTTAACAACACCTAAAAACCTCACCTAAAACAAGCACCCCGTTTCTGAGAGGCAAGGAGACTCACCTAAATATTCGAAAAATTATTTTCCTTTTTTATTTTGAAACGATTCAGCACCAAGATACGACGACAAATTGCTATAACGATGTTACAGCAATTTGAAATTCGAATATTAAAAGCCCCCCTCCCCCCTAACCGGTTGATCCTATAATAACAAAAAATACAGTTAAATAAACGTTTTATTAATTTCAATATTAATATCTTCAGGACTAAGCAAAACATTCAATAACGAGTATTTCAATGCTTTTTTAACATACTTTAAAATTTTTTACAAATAAACGATGTATTCAAAAATTGGAAAGACCTAAACACATTCTGAAATTTATTTATTTATTTCTTAATTCTATTCACTTGTTAAAAATTTTAATCATTGTTAACGATTTTATATGCCATAGTATATTCGCAGTCTTGCGATTTCAGTTCAGTACAAAAAAAACATTTAAAATTTGAATATTTTAAATATCTTAATTTTTAAAAGTGTTAAACTACTTTAAATTTGTATATTTAAATAAAGCTTGAAAATACGTTTTGAATAATGATAGAAAAATACATATGTTTAGTACAAAATACATTTGAAATATATTTTTCAAATACATGTATTAGAATAGCGCCCAGCCCTAGCATGCATTAGAAAACTTATCCAAATTTTGCAAAAAAAATAGTAATAATCTTTACCAATCAATAATGATAAGCAGTATGTAGTGCGTCCATGCTAAAGAAACAGCTTGGTGTGCAGAGAGAGGTTATACAGAATATATAGAAAGTTGCGCTTACAGCGCAGAGAAACTCTTCGTGGGATCTTTAATAAAAATGCAATATTTAAAATTTTATCAGACGAGAAACTGCAATTGAGAATTGAACAAATTTTTACTACAAGTTTGTAGTCTCACCAAGGTAAAACCCTGTTTAATTTTATTATAAATTCTATTGTATATTCTAAAGTAATATACAAGTCAATATACTCCGGAGGTCGCTGAAGAGACAATATTTAAGTATAAATATAGCATGAGTAGCAAAAGGGTTATACAAATATCAATCAATAATACGTTTCCTATTTAGTGAAGAATCTAGCCAATTTTGTGGTGCGAACCGGCGTTAACCATGTGTTAGGTGCGCTAAGCGATAATTCACGTAACACTGAGTCACACAAATGAGCAAATGCG
The DNA here is from genome assembly GCA_022817045.1 of Psix sp. ZL-2020. Classification (NCBI taxonomy): domain Eukaryota; kingdom Metazoa; phylum Arthropoda; class Insecta; order Hymenoptera; family Scelionidae; genus Psix; species Psix sp. ZL-2020. The sequence continues at coordinate 4,745 of JABFQD010003727.1, read as the reverse complement.
CCTCTCATTAGCCGCAAATCAAACAATTCAGTGGTGCTCAATCAGTCCGAATGAAATCACTTGAAATCAATTCGACGTTAACTTACATCGGTACTAATACAATTTATTCAACTTCAACTAAGAAATAATACTCATAAGAAATCTAAAATAGCGCAACGTAATGGGCGAAAGTTAACATGTTTTTATGATTGCAAGTTAACTCAGTATGCACTAGGGATGAGGATAGCTTAAAGTTAAAGCAAGAGTACTCGGCAAGTATCGTGGCAAAGAAAATTAAATGACGACAAACTAAATTAATTACAATATAAATTATAACAGTATGTAATAACCCGAATTAGTAAAGGCGAGATAAGAAATGCTAAAATATCCGAGAATTAATATTTGAAGTGGGTGCGCAAGGCACGTGGCAATCAGCTTGCTAATTTGTTTAACTGTTGAAAATATACGGCAGGGAAACTCGCCGCACCGAGCTCATCCCATTAGTGGCATTATGCGAATCTTTTATGAAATTTGTGAGAATTGACTCAAAGCAATTATTTCGGAGACAACACGTGTTTTAACCTAAAATGTCAGAACTCAGCTTAATAAGGCAAAATACAATTTAATCTCAAAATTTTTACGAATCAAGGTTCTGGTGAATGCGACGAACCCCTTTTTTCACTTTTTAACTTAATTGTTACGATTGTTAATTAGCAAAATTTTATTCAAATGTCTTTTAATACTACTAATTTAGATCATCACTGATTTAATAATTGCCCTGAGATAATAATTAAGCAAAATATGAATGAATGTAGTTTACATGAATGTTTTGCAGCATTTGAATTTAAATTTAAGAAAACTATAAACTTTTAGAAAATAGTACAATATAAAAAAATTCAAAAACTTCTTTATTCTTTGATGGTAAACATATGATTTGGTCCCCCCCCCTCCCCTAACATGGGTGGGGGGTGACTTTTTCAAAGGTTTTTGACCCGCTGAATACGAATCCGTTGTCTGATTTTGGCGCTCACCCACCGTTTCCGAGATATTCGCGAATATACCTCATACAACCTAATCATATATTTACTCAAATCGGTTCATGTATGATCAGCCATAAACAATTACATAACAAAACTTCAATGTAACAGTAAGAAAAGATCAGAGGTAAAGATTGAAATTAGATGATTTCTTATTTCAATTGTGCGATTGTGTTCGAAATTATACATATTTCAGTTTACATATTCAGCAAGTTTCAGAAACTTGCACCAAGTTCTGTAGATAATGACGTTCAAGATACAGATTAGCATTATTTCTGTTTAAATAAATTGTTTCAACAATTCTTTAAAAATTTGGTTTTCATTTTAATTTCATCACTGTCATTATAGTTTATAAAATAATCATCAACGTTTGCCCTATTTTAATGATTATGTGATCTTTTTGTATGTCATATCAAATCAATAAAAATATTTATATTATACACGAAACTATTTTATACCTTTACGGTACATACAAAATATCCCATCGGGAAATTTCGGAAGTTAACAAATGGCCCAACTTTGGCACAGTACTGTCTGCCAGACTATGTCTACCATAATTGGGACAGAGTTGTTTTCAATGCGGCTATAAAAAAAAACTGTTGTTAATCTGCACAAAGCCAAATCTGAAAAAATTGTGAAACGATAATAATCCGACTTTGTCACAGTACAGGTAAACAAAATAATTTTTAACGTTGAACGATTTAGAAACAGTAATGGCTCACTACTGGCTGAGAATTAGCACTTTCTGTCAAACAATGTTACCAAATCTGGCTCATTTGTCTTCTAAAATAAACCCAGACTTGTGCCAATACAAATAAGCAAACATTTATGTAAATGTTCGACAATTTAAAAACATTAATGGTCTACTATACTAACTAACTATACTATTCATTAAAGTAAAAAGCATATTGTAAAATCAATCGTTAAATGAAATAGAATTTATGATTCATTCACGTTCATCTATATCCCAATAAAAATGTCAATAGAAAGAGTAATATTACTAAACACCATAAGTTCATAATATCAGAACTAATATCTTGCCTTGAGACTAGCTAATGAAAATTTAAGTGGTTAAAATACAAAAAAGTAACAGCGTTTCTATAAAAATATAACTAAAGTATAATATACTTAAAATTAGTTAAATAATACTTGTCTTTTCCTCATTTGCAAAAAAAAAAGAAATATTGAATTATCAATTTGTTGTTTTTCGTTAAAACTAAAAAATATAAGGGCATATTATATAATTATTTATTATATTTTTAATATAAAAGTTAAAGCAGTCTAGTAATTACGAATAAAAATTAGAGGATCTAATGAAAATTTTCATTTATGTAAAATAAAAACTTTATTGACATTAACGTATATTTAATGTAATAAACTAATTGCAGTAGTTTTCTTTCTGATTTTAGTAAAAATACATTTTTGTTTACATTCTGTAAGATTACACAGGATTGTATTTGATCTACAATTTCCTAGAGATGTCACACCGATTACTTTTGATTTAAGTGGATACGTAAAAAAATCTTCTTCGAAAGTGAATTTTTTACACTTGAGGAAAATATCATTTACATTGACAGATTTTTTGTTTGAAAATATTTGACATAATTTCACGATTTGTCCTGATTTTAAAGTAACAATATTGTTATGGTGTGTTGTTGTCAAAAGCATGTCGCAATATTTTATTTTGGAATATGTATATGTACTTCCGCTTTGGACTATATGCTTTTTATCGATGAACTGAATTTCAGATTTCTTTTTTATTGTTTGAATATTGATAGTTCTAGGTAAACTTAAATTAAATTTAGCATCCTTAACTTGTTGTGCATATATTGCAATTTGTGCGAGAAGATTATTTTTTCCTTTAACTGAAGTCTTTAGAAATCCGCCAAAACTTTCGAAAGGAAAAGCGGAAAAAGCTGTCAATTGTGCTTTCATATGAATGACATCATCTGCCAAATGCAGCAAATTATGCATATTAATAATTTGGCAGTCAGTTCCGTAAAACGTTGGTGCTATTTTAAAAAAGGTTTCTAATAATTTTTTCGTATAATCAGAATAGTCAACTGCCAAATCATTGCTACTCAAAATCCTGCATGCAACATAAATTAAATAAAAATGTTGATATTTCTCTTTGTCAAGAACATAATGAAGTACAATTCCACTAAAGTTAAGTAAAAGAAGTCTAAACTGAGTTGCCTTCCAATTAACTAAGGAGTTCAAATTTAAAGATTTTCGTTGAAATTCTTCAGGCATATCATTAGAAATCGATTTTAGGGATTTATATAATTCAAATAAATTATTTGTTCCAAGTTTGCAAGTGTTTGGACCTCGTAACCACTTTTCAATCAAAAAATGACCAATCCCTAAATAAAGCAGATGCATATGATCTAGAATGACATCTTTTACAGGGTCAAAATCGATAATAATGGTGATAATTTATTTTCTAAATAATGTTCGATTTGTTTTTTTTTCATGAAAAGTTTCTTTAGTACGTAAAGTATCGTCCATTTTTTTAAAAACGCGTTTATTATTCACGGTTTCACCTCGAATGTCGCATCTTTCACACGCAAAAAATCCGTTATAGCCTTTCGTACATTTAATATAGACTCGAGCTGGAGTATCGAAAATAAACGCTGATAATTTCACATCATAATGTCGATCAAAAATATCAATGCCCACAGAAATCAACTCGTTCAATTCGTTTACAAGATTTTTCATATAATCATTAATTGACATAGGATTTGAATGACCGCAGTACATACCTATCAAGAATGGTTGAGTATCATATTTGTGATTTTGCACCATACCACAAATTGGTCAAAAATTGTTTGGAGAATTATTAAAAATTTTAACGCCGTCTATTAAACTTGTAATTGTATCAAAGATTCATCGTAATCTTGAGGAATAATTCTTGGCAACGTTTCCTTCATTGCAAAATATATAAACTGTCTAAAATTTCCTTTGGTACTTTCCATTAATCGAATCTCTTTGTCACTTTTAACTGCTGGTAACAGACTTTTCATACTTTTTGACAGATTTTCATGACCTGCAGATCTCAAAATTTCTAACAATGAATCGACATACTTTCTAATCAACGTAGATCTGTACTGAAGAATCCAAATTGATAATTTATCTCGCAAATTCAAAGCTTCATGTGTTGAAGTAGCTGAAGTGTTTGCATTTAAACTTGATTCTATAGTAGTATATATTGAACCAGTTGAACTACTATTTGCAGCGTCATTAGTAATTAAAGTTATATCGTCTTCATGAAAATGAGCAAAGTCTTTTAACGAAGAATTAGGATTCGTTTGTGGAGATGAATTATTTGTTTTTGAGACCGATTTATTATACTGAACTGAAGATGTACAATCAGATGACGTTTCTAAAAAATAATAATATAAAACTGTTGTTTTATTATTTTGTATCATCTTAAAAAGAATTATAAAGAGAATTAGTCATATAAATGTACATAGATTTAATATCTTATTTTATATATCAAATAAAACTGATTTATATATATATTTATGTATGTTTTTAAGCCTATATATTTAAAGAGTTTGATGGAAAGTTCTTTAAATTTACCTGTATCATAGTTAATCGATACAATCGATATCAACAATTATTATTTTGAATAACAAGCTATGTTAAAATTAAAGTATGCATTCAGTAACTATCTTACCGTGTTCAATTAATTATATCGAGACTCCATTTAAATCTATAATTTATTCC
>JABFQD010003726.1:0-12756 GCA_022817045.1 Psix sp. ZL-2020 | reverse complement strand
ATTAAAAAATTGATTATTAACTTGATAATGTGGTTATATTTTATTAATAATTATTAAAACAAAAAATTATTATCAACCAAAAACATAAATAAGTTATTATATCCAAATATTTTCATTGTTACAATTTTTTTAAATTTCTTATTCTTATTATTGTTCAAAATTACTTTTTTAAAAAGTTTTTCTTTAAATCTTTAAAGTTTTTAGCCGGCTACTGTATACAATTTTGAGGTTATTTTTACCGTTTTTGTGATTCCAAGCCCCACAGACGAATTTGTCTGTCGTATAACTCAGCTTCAGCGTCTGTTAATTCTGAGTTGGAGTGTTTATCGTTATCCATTTTCTTAATAATAATTTCAACACAATTATTTATGCACCAAAAATAATTTTTTCCGGCAATAGTCAATAAAATAACCAAAGTCAAATAGCGTGTTATGAAGTGAGAAGTAGTGATGCTAGATTTATATGTCTATCTCCGTTTAAGAGAAAATCTTGCGTCGCATGTTTTAAATGGAGAGAGGTTTCCCTCAAAGAGAGATAGACATATGGGTCTGACATCTATCGTAGATGATCTATGTAGTGTAGAGTCGTAGAGACTAGAGTAGAGCGAATTGCAGCAATACATATAGTTAAAATTTTTAATTTTAATCCATCTAAAATAAAAGAATTAATTAAAACCTTTTTATTCTCAAAAAATAATAATTATTTAATGAAAAGTAAGAATATTTTCATTAGTTTTATATCAAGTCATAATTTTGAATGATGAAATAACAATGGTCTGTAACATTAGATAAATTAATGTTATAAATAGCTAAAAAAAAATCAGATAAATTTTAATTTAAAATAAAATTATACAAAATTTGTATCGTGCAATAAAATTTAAGAAATTAAATAAAAAAAATATTACAATTGACAGCGCCATCTACTTAGTACTTCTTGAACTTCATAGTATCTGATCTCTGCGCATAAGATTAACCAATCGGTAATAACATAACCTCGTAGATACGGATATCAGCGGCTTCTAAGAATAACTTATACAATTCTAAAATGCAAGACAATAATTTAAAACTTTGAAATGAATTCTGAATTCATATCAAATAATGTCGAAACCGTTCACATTAGTTCGTTAATCAAGCCTGAAACAGTGTTGGATACTTGAATTTATAATGACTTCTTTTATCAACACATATGATGTGGGTGTTGTGCTTGACATTTGACTCCAGTATCAAACGAAGTGAAATCCGTGTCTTCATTGCAGCTAAAAAAACTAAATTCATTTGATAAACAATTTCCAGAGTTCCAATTACGGCACTGTGAATCCTTAAATATCGATATAATTGTATATCCTATTTTACTATATTTTTTATTTGTTTGTCCTGACATATTGTTTATTAATGACACATAAATGTCATTCAAATCAACGCCTCAAACAGAAATGAACATTACTGAAGATGAGTCTATTATCGAAAATTTTGTATATGAATTTTCGACGTGCACGACAAATCAAAATTTCAAACTGGAAGTACCGATCAAAATTCCTTTCGATGGCTTGATCAAAGAGCTTGGATACAGAATTATGTCTTCTTTTAAACTGCCTGTTCATGTAGAGCAGGACATCATTGATGCTCTAGCTGAATTTGTTAAATCAAGGACATTAAAATTCTATGACGACAAAGCAGAAAAAGCTATTGAATTGGCAAAAAGTGACGAATTGGATACGGAAGAACTGATTCGTAAATGGGAAAAATGGTACAAGCAAACTACAGTGGAATATGCAGAACCAATTGGTACCACAGATGAAGAATTATTTGCTGCTGCCTATCATAGATTAGTACACTCGCCCTCGCTAGAACCGATTTTGCAAGCTGAACACACGTTTGGGAAAGATGTTACGGAGGCTATTGAAAGAAGAGATAAGGAATATGACATGCTCACAAAAAGGTTTTGAAATTTGAATTTAAAATATTAATTTATTGTATGAGAGATATTCAACATACATTTGTGCAAAAAATATATTCTGGAAGATAATAAATAATTTTGACAATTTGAATTATTTGATATATTTGTATTGTTTTGTTAATTTGTCTTTTAAAATTAAATTAGTGTTTAGGATTTTATAATAGTTGATGGCTATAAAAATTGTATACCAAATTGTGTAGGCAAACCGAAGAGATGAGAGTAGCTGTAGAAACTCTGGAAACTGGCTCGACGGAAAAGTCTATCAATGACATGGCGGGAAGACATTTTGAGGAGCAAAGTTTATTGCAAGGTCAATGGGGATCTAAAATTGACGCAATGAAATTGGAACAGAAAAGACAATACAGGAATTGGATTATGCGACTGTTGGAGGAACAACAGACTAACATGTTGCCGACTCCTGTGTAAGATAATTGAGTAGTTATATATTTACAATATAGATATAGTAATAAAGATATGACAAATACAATGATTAATTATGACAACTTTTGTCTCAAATTCGCTAATGAAGGTTTACTTATTGTTTGCAGAGAATCTCCGATTATTCAATTTCCACCAGTAGAATCTGGGTCAGATACAGAATCACGGCTCGATGAAAAAAGAACAAATGAATGCCCTCAGTTAGAAGAAAGTTTTACAATTCATCTGGGTTCGCAAATGAAGCAAATGCATAATATACGCATTTTAACAGGAGATGTTATGGATTTTTGTCGAATCAAGAAAAGTGATAATGGGTAATTATTTTAATCATCTTTAAAGTAACAAGAGTTTAGTTTGTATACTTTTTGAAGACAATTTTAGATAATTTAATATGTTATTAGTATAATTTTGTGTTTTTTAGTTATGTTTTATATTATTAATAAATTCAATTCTTTAAAATAATTTTACCTAATTATATAATAATATTTTCATAGATCTGTATTGAAATTATAAATAAAATTGATGAAAATTTTGTTACATTAAATAATTAATAATACATTTTTAGAATGGACCCTTCACCTCAACGATTACAAACTGCTTTAGGGTTATATTCTAATGATTTGTGTGGATTGGTGCTTTTAAGTGATAATCATTTAGGAAGTTATTCTGGCATAACAAAAGGTGCATTTTTAATTCATTGTTTTGTATTGTAACATTTTTTACTGGAAAAAACTTAACCTGATGAAAAAAGTTTTTTAGTTGATAATTATTTTCTTCATGCAGTGATTGTTACTGATTCCTATTTAATTTTTATAGAATTAATAGCAATATCGCAACGAACTACGGAATTCCATTTTCCACCAATTGATGAGCAATTTGAAAAAATTCGAGACGATGTTAAAGAGGCTGTTGCATGGAGACAAGCTCATCAAAAAGATGATGGCGACCCACAGGTATTGAAGTATTTATAGTTTAAGATAAAATAACATGAGCGATAATGAGTTAAAGCGTGATAAATTTAAACTTCCTTAAATTACGCAGATCAAAAAGACTTCGAGTAAAAATCTTCAAACTGGTGATATGTTTACAACTCGACATTCCAATTTAAATCAAGTTCATGTCGTTTTCCATCTTGTTGTCAATGACACTTTAAGATCAGGTATTTAAGTTTTTTAATAAATTATAGTTTTATTTAATTTTCAAAAATAATTTCAATTCAAATTTTATTTTAGGCGATATCAATTCTAGACATCCAGCCATATTAGGACTTCGAAATATTTTAAAAACTGCCTGTTGTAATGACGTTACCACGCTTACAATTCCAGTCCTCCTAGTTCATGAAATGACAGAAGTATGTACGAATGTTTAATTATTTTATTATTATCTATATTCGTTTTATGTTTTAACATTATTAATATAATTGTAGGATATGACAGTTGCTTGGTGTACAAAAAGAGCAGAATTAGTTTTTAAATGTGTAAAAGGTTTTATGATAGAAATGTCTTCATGGGGAGGAGCAGAGTTGAAGAATTTGCAATTTTTAGTGCCCAAGGTAAAGTTTTTATCAACTTTATTTTCTACAAATATTCGGTTATAAAAAGTATTGTTCATCATTTTTTTGTTTTCAACAGGGAATGTCTGAAGAGGTATTCAGCACTCTTGCTTCGATGTTACCTAGTATATTTCGAGTGTCAAATCCGCTGGTATTCAAAGCCACGAGTACGCCTCAAACTCCGAAAAAGTGAAATGTGGCATACATCTTTATGGGTCAGCAAGTTTATCTCTGAAGTAATATCAATTTTCTCCGTCTGCATCAAGTTCACGATAAAATACAATTGCCTTTAAATAAAGTTTAAGTTATTTATGATGATTTAAATCGAATCAAACTACATTTTAAACAGAAGATATACACGCAAGTAAACGATTCTATTTTTTAATATATTTTATAATTTCGAAATTATACTACGAGGAAAAATCATCGACGCTTAGAGGATAAAACTGTTTAGTCATTATGTATTTAATGATGCAACTGTTATGTATGTGCACTAAGTTTGAAGTTTTTTTGTTATTTCACTATTAAATTAATTTACTTTAAGTGTGATATATTCCTATATATTTGTATTATATAACGTTATTGTAATACTATCAAAATTTTTACAATAAATTAATTTTACTGTTTATATTTTGTATTCAAAATCAGTTAATTAACAAAAAAAAAAAAAAAAAAAAAATACATGCACTGAAAAAGCATTTATAAATTTGTTTTATTTTATTTTACTATATACTTGATCAAAGACACTTCACAATTTAAGATTATTTTTTATAGCGGTAGTTATAAATTCAATTATTCATTATTGGTTTTAAATAATAACTAGCAATTAATACTGCTTTAATTATGTGTTCAATAATGAATAATTGCAATATAATCTATAAAAAAGAATACAAACCTTTATTGCAACTTGTCTTTTCCTAATGTTTGTTACTGTTTCTCACTAATGGCAACTGTGATTAAGATAAAGACAAAGAAATGAATGATTTGACGGGGGAATGGATATCATAAATTATCTGTTATACTCAGGTCAGTATACATCATCATTTTATGTATCAATTCAAAGTCGAATTGCCGCCCATGATATATTTTTTAATTGAATTCAATCGTTTCATAATCCAAGAAAGCAATCGATGTCATCGCCGGAAAGACAAAATATAATTACAAAAATAAGTTAATCAGTATCAACTGAATTTAGTTCGGTACAGAAACGTATTGACGTATCGAACGAAGCATATGTGAACTCTAATTATAACAATTATTGAGAAAATTCCGTCCAAGTGATACATTTAATTTCTAATCTTATGTTCTTTCTGTCGTATTCTATGTAATTAGCTGTTTGTTAGTTTGACGAGTCGAAGAAATCCTTTGTCTTAAATTGGTGTTTGTGCAATTAATAATTATAAGATGAATCTAACAGGTGTGATAAAGTGCTTGATGCTAAGTATATTTTGGATATCGTTTTTTGGATTTACAGTGCTCGGTGAAATGGTAAGTAATATTGTAATTAAGTTTCTTTTAATTTTTTAATTATATATATTTGTGCAATTATTAAGAATCAAAGATTAAACATTAATTTGAATATAATTACTAAACAATATAAAAAATATTATTCAATTCAAAGTTTTAGATTCAAATGTCAAAATCATTTCTATCAGATGTTTTTTAAACTTTGCGTTTAGCCCTTTTCTACAGGTTTCCCGTCTTCCAAAGAATAATAGCTTGAACTTGTGTATAAGTTAAAATATTTTTTCAGGTAGATTTATCGTTCCATGGATTAAAAACAGGAGAATTTTTCACAGATATACAAAAAAAGCTTAAGATTGACGAAGTAACGCATTTAAATTTATCTGGCAATCATTTCAACAGTTTTATTGACTGCTCAACCAGTTTGGACAGTCTTCAAGTATTGGACTTATCACAAAACAACTTGGAGAAATTTTTATTCCTTTGTAGAACGGAATACAATTTAACATTCCTAAATGTTAGTCATAATCACTTGGAGTACATCAACGACAACGCTCTCAATTCTCGTGTTTCTAAACTCAAAGTCCTTGATATTTCTAATAATAGAATGACCGGTATCAACGATACTATGCTGGAGCATATGAGGGTAAATGTTCATTCACATATTTTTTCAAAAGCTCTGATAACAGTTAATGATGCAATAGTGTATTATATTAATAATAATTACAACAGTTAATATTAATGAAAAGCAAATTATAAAATGAATTTCATTTTTAGAATCTCGAATTTTTGTCATTGGCTCATAATCCCATATGCGATTATATGGATGAATATGTTTTTGAGAATTTGACACATCTTAAAGTATTGAATTTGAGAAACATTTCGTCAACATTTTTTTCGCCAGTATTATTCGAAGGCCTGTCAAACTTGACAGACTTGGATCTTTCTATGAATCCGATTGAAGTCATTCCAGTTCTACCTAAGTCGATTGAAGTTTTAGACATTTCGGAAACAAATATCTTGAATTTAGGCAATTTGATACTTCCAAAACTACATACTTTGCAGATAAACAATATGCCTAATTTGACGATGGCTTTGCTCAATTATCTAGAAAATCTGACTAATTTAAAGACTTTGTCTTTCACGGGATCTGCTAAGTTGGCTCACTTGAAAGTGTGGCCACCAAACGCGAAACTTTTGCCACAATTGCAATATTTGTCAGTGCGAAATTGCGCTCTTGAGTCCATCAGCACAGAACTTCGACCGATATTACAACGCACAACGACTTTACATTTGCAAAATAATCCATGGATGTGCGATTGTCACATGAAATGGGTTTATGAAGAGAAATTTAAATCAGACTTGAAACGTGAAATTAAGTGAGTTATGCATAGTTTGTTTCAAATAAGATTAATGAAAGTAAAAAAAAATTGGTCATTTTGGAAGCATTTCTAAACTGGAAAGTTTTAAAATAAAGATTTGTTGGAAGTAGAAAATTTTATTTTAAAAAAGTGTACATTTTTAATTTTAATAATGTTAAAAAATCAAGGTTGGATAAATGGCATTTTTGTCATCTTCAGTAATACAGTCAAAGAATGATTTTGTAAAAAATATTTGCAAAAAAGTTGCAGAAATAATTAATAATTTAAAATTATATTTATTATCATACAAATTTATTCAATGAAAAAATGCATAGTAGATTTCTGCTATATCGACCAAAAGGCGTTTGAAAATAGCACTGATAGAACGATTCAAATAAAAAGATTCAGATGTCACTATTGAGAACGATCAAGGTACTTTAAAGCAATAAACTCGTTATCAAGTTACTTCAAATCAAATAATATTTTATGCTTATGATAATTTATAAAGTTTATAAATGAAATTCATTAATTAAGAATTACACAAGCCGTTTATTCAGCCACGAGAAAAGTTATTAATATAAATAAAAATGTAATATTTCTAACTTATTATATTCATATGTATAAAATAAATTATTTACAAAATTACGTATCATTATCATAATTTTTAATGTAAAAAATGCAAAACAAATTTGAATTGAAAATATTAATTTAAAGTAAATCTGATTACGTAATAATTAAACATTTTCATTACACAGCTGATTTCGAATATATATAATCGTTCACAGTTCAAAAGTTGATTCGTATTATGTTTTTATACTACCAATATCTTTCGTTTTTTACAGCATATGAATATTATTTCAAACTCAGCGGAATTTCATAATTTAATCCTGATTAATGAATTCATGCATATATATTTGAATGTAAAATTAATTTGGGTATTATTTTATGTATCAGGTGCTACAGTCCATCACATCACCGCAATAAGTATTTGATGCAAATACCTGAACAGGAATTACAATGTGAAGGATCCTCGGAAATGGCGTATACAGCTTTATGGATATGTTTTATTCTGATGATTGGATGTGCACTTGTAGGATTAGTTTTTTTGGTAAAAATCTCGTTGAGAAAGTGGCCGATGATACAAAAGAACCTTAAACGAGAAACTGTTTCTTATGCCAATGTTGTTGAATCGTCCAATGATTTAGTTAGAATATTGTCTGATGGTGATATGGGACATCGTAATGAAGACTAACTTAATAACAGTTTTAAATTGGTTTCAAATTTATTCTATAATTATAGTTATTTTAAATTAAAAATTATATGTATATATATACAATACAAAAGAAACAGCTATTTTCAACAAATGAACAACTTATGAGAATGTGAAAAATAATATATATTAAAACAGTCGATAAATGTTTGTCTGTGTGTAGTATTAAATTAGGTAACGTAATTAATAATTTTTGAAATGAGTGCGGTAAAATTAAATTATTGAAGGTATACATAGATTCAGGTTTTTAATTTAATTTAAAGATATATACACAGTATATTTCATTGCTCAAGCATTTTCATTGATTTTTTGATGTGACAATATTGATTTTTCTTCTGTAATAATCTTTATAAGAATTAATTGCTTTTTATTTATAGTGAGAGATTAACAAATTTTTCGAATTGTATCTATGCTTGGAAAGTGTAAATGAAATTTTGTATTGGATTTAATTTATGCTAAAAATGCTAGACAATTTTGTAGCTGCAATGGTAATCAATTTTTGAAATTTTAATGCCTTTTAATTGATTTATTGGTATTACTAGAGCACTCTGTAATGATGTTGTAATGTACGTTTTATCGAGTGAAAATGTTATTTAATAATAAGATATTTTCAGTTTAAACCACTATTAACAAATACAATACAGAAAATAATGTAACAACAATGTGAATTATGCAAATGTAATTGCGCTATTTTAATATGTATACAAATCCCAATTTGTAGATAGTTAGTAATTAATAGTAAAAGGGTCAGTAAAATTGAAATTCATCTACATATGTTATTTATTATAATTGCATTATTCTTAACTTTAGTAAACGGAATGATTTTAAATATGCTTTGTTCATTTCATTTATTTGACTAACTTCTATGCTGAAAATCAGTGTGATAGAACTTGAATTCAGAGATCATATACAATAATAAAAATTAAAATGAAAATATGTATTGAACGAAACGAATTTCCTGATGTAAATATATACATATATAAATATATTTTCAAATTTGAGTTTGAAGTTTTAACCAGCACTTGTTTTGACGTGGAAGAAAGTGAAGAATCACCTTTAAATATAAATGTTAAAATATCATATCCATTATTTTATTATTATTTATAAAATAAAGGTTCACAAGAACTTTTATATCAAGCATACATATACAGTTAACAGTTATTATTAAATTATAAACTTTAAAAGTTGGACAAAATCAAAATAACATATATATTTAGAAATTATACTTTAATAAATAATGTGTTTTCATTTCTGGCACATTATTATAATTAAATCGTATAATTTGTATTCAATTGTATCACATGTGTACGGATCCAATTAGAAAGGGATGGAAGCAAACGTCTATATAAAGACAAATTTCACAAATTGGGCGTGAAACAAGAATCAGTAGGGATATTTTAAAAGGGTCAATTTATGGACTGAATGAATAGAGTGTGTATATGTACTGCAAATCGAACAGTATAACGAAATTGTTGAATTAAAATGTTTGGCTCTTGGCAAGAAGACAATGATTGGCATAACGGACAAAAAAATCAATGATACGTGAAATGCCCAGACTTTGCCTCGTTATCAAATACCGTTATATTTTTATCCAACACAGAGAAAAAAAGAAAGGGGGAAATGAGGGAGTTAACGATTGCTAAGCACATTTTTAACGCATTAAATATATCGAAAGTGTATTTATGTAATGTATTAAGTATACAAAACCCTTTTTATCTTTTTCCGCTTCATCGAAACAACGTCAAAGTTGCAGTCAAAACAGCGGAAAACTAGAATGGCGCAAGAAACAGATAATAACGTGTGCAACGCACGACCAGAGCCGCAAAGGGTTTCGACCATAAATTATGTTCGCGTGGCAAATTGGCTACTTTGGATTTGTTTGCTTTTTGAAGAGATATTCCGCTTGATTGCTGGGTGGCATCTTTGATTCCAAATAAGAAACCAGTGACTGAAAAATTTTCGACACAAATAGTCGCTTTTCTTTGATCTTCTGATTTTTGAGATTGATATGGTTTCTGATTTGTTATATAAAGTATGTTTATTCGTTCTTTTATATAAGCTTTATATTATATCTTTATGTTCCAGTTGACCCGAATTAAATAAGCTTACATTTAACCAAATCATAATGTATTATGAGATAAAGTATATAGTTTAATATTCAGCGATTGGATATTGAATTTATTTTAGGATTACTTGTTTAATTCATCAATGGACTTATACTCATACTTTACAGGAAAACAAGGGTATGTATAATAAGAATTATATTCTTGAAATAATTAAACTTCATTTGTATTAAACTAGAAAATTTATTTCTGTAATATATAACTTATGTATATACATTATTCATGTATAGGTACATTGTAAAATCCCAACGTAAAAGCATAGGCACTGTACATTTTACACTGGGTTGTTTATTTTTACAATGGACTCTTCACCATCTAATTAGTGAAATAAATTTTGAATGTTGCGGTTTTCACGGATGAAACAATATGCTTGCAGGTAGAAAGAAAAGTTTGGAAAGGAAAATACACATGATGAGGAATCCCAAAAAAACAAGAAACTAATTTTCATTTCTGAGAAAAGCAAAATCAAAGCAACAACACACATCATTTCTAATTTCTAATTAAACACACGTCGACTGAATTGTTGAGTTGAAATGAATTAAAAACAAATAACGCTGAATAAAACGTGGACTGGTCTACCATGTTGATCGTTGGATGCTCTATTGGAGGCAATTTTCTGCTCGACAATGTCCGAACGCTAAAACTCGTTGAATATAGTTATATCTAAACAACTCTGGGTATTGAATGTTCGTAACCCTATCTCGCATTGAAATAGCCGAAAATTCGTTAAAAGAGCTACTTGATACGAAAATAGTCGGAGGCAGGAGGATCCAGTGGATTGAGGCGTGAGTGTGACTTGCGACCAACTGGTGCTAGAAAGGTCGTCAGTTTCTTTGACGTGCCCCATGATCGCGTGCGATGTGCCGATCAGCTTTTGTGGCATAGCTCGATGATCCTACGGGGAGCCTATTGGGTTTCATCGCGGCCGAGTGAATGCCGGTCTCGGTACCCTCATTTCTAAGATATTAGGATGAGAAGATGGCACCGTTCTGGCGGTCATAGACATCCCGATTATAGCGATCTTCGTTCAATGCAATATTATAGACTCTTTCGGGCATCCGAGTACAGGCCGCGGTGTCGAGTGTCCGTAATCTGAGATTCCGTTCGAGCCAATTTGGCAAGCAGGAAGGAGGACGGAAAAATAATACCGTCGATCATCGGAAAGACCTACACTTATTCCAACGTTATAATATTATAAAATTTGTAGAACTGTTACTATGTGTATACTGCACATGTGTGTGTGTGTGTGTGTGTGTGTGTGTTGCGTATAGCTGTAGAAGCTTCTGCGTACGCGTTTGGTGTCTTTTTGATCTGACGCTTGATGTTGCGACATTGGGGATGAGACCAAGGTGGATTGAATTTCGATGCGGGAATTATGAGCGACCTATAATGGAAAGCACCGAAATGTTACTGTCCGCATGTACACGCTGCGGATCTTGAGTTTCTCGTGTCTCGCCAGCCATTCATTTATACCGATATGTTTGTTGTTTCTTACCTCTAAAGGAAGGCCACTTCATTGCGGTAACTCGATATGCTCCCGTATATACGCTTTTTCAATCAACCTATTCTTCACTTTCTACTACAATAATCAACATATTAGTCATTGCTTCATTCAGCATTAATTAGACTTAATAAATCGAAATTAATTTATTTAACTAAATGGTTAATTGAGGATTTCGTCTCTAGATTAAAATGGGGTTTTGAGATGTTTTTTAGTTATTTTTATGATCTTTTTGTTCAATTTTATGCTATGGCTTGTCTTTTAATGAGTGCGGTTTGGGATTCAGTTTGGAGGATTGTAATCATTAGGATAAGTATTAAGGGCCCCCGAATTCATCACATCCGCGATGATGTGTATGTAATCCGGCGATGCTTAACGATAGCATCATGGGTTTTATTTGCATTATTCATTTGTTGTATGTTCCCTATAAGCGATAGCAGACTTACATGAATAACCCTATGTTACCATGTTCTTTTAATCAGATATAAAACCCATGGTTTGAACACAACATATTCAATGTAAACGTTATTCTCCGTGAATCATATTGGTGTAAGAAGGTATAGGCTGTTCGTAGTAACAATAATGCCGAGTCATAAGGGTGGGGGAACTCTATCCCTTGGTTCTATACTTTTATTGTAAACGCAGTAAATAAAGATGAACGTTCTGGTACGTCCCACAAAATCTTAAATACTCGCCATTACCGTATGTGCGTGATTATATTCTATTTTGTAGGAACGTTTGTATGAGTTTATTTTGGGATTTAGGATTTTTATGTTTATGTTAAAGAAGACAAATTGAATATTAACGAATATTCAATATAAGCAGAAAAAATGATTTTTTATTTTATATTTATATTTAATATATATAATTTTATATTTAATTTGAATATTTAAATTTAAAGTATTGAAATGATATAGTGATATTTAAAAAATATAAGTATATTTCTTATTCAGATTTCGAATTATTTGGCCAAACAATTTTTAACTTTTATAAATTTATGAACATGTATTATTTTGAAGTTAAATAACTTGATATAAATATTTATGAAATTCAATTTTTCAATTGAACAACTAAATTTATTTTTGTGTAAT
>JABFQD010003725.1:0-12757 GCA_022817045.1 Psix sp. ZL-2020 | reverse complement strand
GTATTTTTTCAATTTTAACCATTTCGTTTTACTTTGTAATTGACATCACATCTATCACATATTTAAGGTTGTATTATTTAGGCAACTTCAACATAAATCTACATTCTAATGAAGCATAAATTTTCTATTTAAAAACTAACTGAAAAGCCCTTTGACATGGATCAGTCATTGAAAATAAAGTCTATCAGCTTCTATAGTGATTTATGCAAATTTTAATGGCATCTAAAATTGCATGTTTCGCATATTTTGGTTTTAAATTTTTTCTAATATTCGATATAATCTTCTGAATTTTAAATGTCATAGATTTTTCATGCGAATTAACTTACTACAGCGCCACCTGTAACCAAGTGTTCTTGTTATTTTTTTTTTTTTTTCAGAAAAATGTTGGTTTAAAACATGTTTAAAGAACATATGTTTTTTATGAAATGTTTTCAGAGGTTTTCAACTAAACGAATTAAAACAAATTCAATTTGTTTCTTTCTAATTTAATAAATACAAAATAAAAAAAAATTGTATTGCATATTAAAGGAATTCGTGAAAAGTAAAAATTAAAAACTGATGACGTTATATTGGTAAAAATAGTAATAAAGTTATATCTATGTAGTTCAAACGTTATTTCACATATTCCAGTTTACCGCTAACTATTCTTTTTCTAATGCAATTCAGAAATTGACATTTATTTTCTAAAGAAAAATATGCTTAAATCTGATTTAACTCTACATATTAATTAAATCGTTTTTGGTATCAATTGTGCATACAGATTCAAAATTACAATATTCATATTTCGGTAACTGTATCTGTTAAAATATTACAATTTTTTATATGAGTTTTTAAATACCATCAAATTTATGTGTTTTCCAACGATCACCAATTTTAATTTCAATCCAAACAATACATAGAAATTTAACTGGAGCGAAAAACAACATCTTATTTGAATTCACACAGCACGTTAGCATATATTTGGTGCTCTTGCATCATTCAATTAATTTCTTAAGGAAAATTTTTCGACGTTTTTTTTAAATTATACTATAGACAAAAACTATATAGAAATACTATAGACAAAACGTACATTTTCTTTAGCGAAATTATAAAATGAATGAAAAATTCATGTTTAAACAATTCAAAGTAAATAGTCTATGAGGTAAAAAATGTATCAAGTAATCATTAAAGCATCAAACTTCTCATAGAATTTTCCATTGAAAAGCTTGTTCTATAATATTTGCGTTTCCGTCATAGTAAAAATTATATCTATACGAATCAATCATAACTAAAAATATATATAATGTATTTTGATTAATTTTAATATATTAACTTTCGATTGTAAGCACATGATATAAATTCACCAAAGAGATAAATGAAGAATTTTATCTGTTTTATCTTCTGCATTTACTCTACACAAAGATATCAAAATATAGATTAAAAGTGAATAGTATAAAATGTTCATAATATGTTAGGTTGTTTGATCGCAACATCGAAATAACAATTTATAAAAAAGTGAACTGAAGGTTTGTACTCGATGTTGTGGATGTATTGAAAAGGGGAAAAGATATATCTATTATTTTGGAGTTGCTTGAACAGAAGTGTCGCGAAATGTTGAGAGTAATTTGTAGCAGGTGTAGGTTACAGGCGAACATTCTCGGAAACGACACTGCGCGCTGGCATTTCCGTCTTGTGCATTACAAGTGAGTCACACGCAACGACACTAACGTGTATCGCGGATACATATGTGTGGCGTGACCACTATCGTCACCGATGCTTACATTCGAAGAGGAAATGGTTGGTCGGTTCGGTCCGTTGTTCTAGCTCATAACCGCAGCAGATATGCTTTCCCCTTTATGTCGTCGACGCGTAATTGCACTGCCGAAGTACGTGAACACGTTCTGTGTCACAAAGATGTCGACGCTCGTCAACTTGGCCTAACTGACGCTCATATACACTGCTAAACTACATGCTAAGTAATCAACCACCTTGATTGGACCGCCATTTTCTCAACAAAAATTTTCGCTCGTCAATAGTAATTATACTACCTCCACCTACAACTAGCAGACATTTTATATGTTATCGAACATAGTACAGACGCTTTTAACAAAATAAGTCGAATAAATATCCAAAAAGGGATATTATTCTTCTTTTTGAAAAACTGGCTATAGCCTTTTTGTACAATACGTGCACCACCTGCTGAATGTGGAGAAAGGGAGAAGTAACTAAATTGATGCATACTTGCAGATCAAAATGTTATTAATATATCCAATAAATACGCATTCAATTATAAGCTGCCAAGAAATATAGTTTTCAACAGTTATGTTTTGTATATTCAAAGATTAAATATTTAACATAATTATGATGTTAATAATATTATTCAGAATGAAATACATTCCACGATGAATAAATATTATTAAAAGCTTTTATTTGTCTGTTTATTGTAATTTCTTACGTTTTACCTGAATACTATCAAGAGCAATGTAATATGAAATTAGGTCTGTGGTGAGCGAAGTATTTGATTAATAAAGAATACATTGGTCGAAATTATTCGGTAAAGATTGCAAACAAATCGATTATCTTCTTTTATCACACCTTTACATGATAAAAATAACAAATGATCAAGTTACACTTGTGTAATTTAAATACATTATCGTTATTAACAGTAGCATTGTCGACATAATTAATTTTAAAAAATTGATATTTACTACCAAAAGTGTATAAAATATTGTTTCTATAAGAAATAATAGAAATAATTATATATAAATTGAAACAAAATGTTTCTCTGTATATAAGGAAGGGTACTACTATTATACTGTTGAGAATAATTTGTTATAAAATTCAAATCAAGCTTTCCGGAGAGAATAAGAAAAAGAATGTCCAACCAGACCCTGGATAAATCCGGATTCAGATAAACCAGATTTTGAAGACAGACGATAAGACCATTCGTCGTTACGCACAATTACGTTTGCTTTTTTACTGCTTGTTATTTTTTTCCACGCAAGTTATAATCTAGTTTTACGCTCTTTGTTCTAATCTACTTTTTTAATTCTAAACAAACAGTTTACTTTTTCAATTATTGAATATCCTGATTAACAAGATTTCGTTACACCAAATATAAAAGTTTTCTCGAGCCTCGAAATAATAGCTCGAAAATTTAGAAAACTAATTTCGAAGTTTGCTCTGTAGGCACCTAACAAAATAAAATAATTGATTTTGATACTTGCATTATAAACTTCTCATAAACATAGATAAAATTCGTTAAATTAAAAGGATCGAGATATGATCGATTATAATCGATGTAGTAATAATTATTACTACACCATGAAATTATTACCAACTTAAATATTTCACTCAAAATTCGTGTCCCCTGAAGACGAATTCATTCGCTAGAATATATTTAAAATTTGTAAGAAATCATTCTGAATTGGAAAGTGCACGTATTTAAATGATTTCTCGCTTTTACGTTATGACATATAATTCGCCAACTCGTAGTCAGACCATATGAAGGTTACTTCAACTGCATGTTGAAATACGAATGAACATTAACGAAATTCATTTTTAGAATTTCGTTCTAAAAATGATGTTAAGTGCATTTGAAACGGTACTGCCTTTTCTTCAATATAAAGCCGTTTTCATGACCTTTTTCAAATTACAAAACGGTTAATTATTATTGGAAGAAAAATTCATTTAAGGATACTAATAAAAATCCATTGCATAGAATTCATTAAATTTAATAAAGTTAATTCACGAACTAAATTCAAATAAAGTTATCAAATATATTTGCCTGCAAACGATAAAGATCTGAACAAAATGTTACGACGTATAAAAATACATTAATAATTGTAAAATTACAATCATGATCAATCAACTAACTACTTAACTGTCGTGCATTTATGAGATATCAATAAATGACTGGAGAAAAATGAACTAAGCGCAAATGTAGTTCAGTAAACTTTACTACCAGACATAGCGAACCACAATTCAAAGCTGGTCGGTTACAATCAAGTATCCATTACAGAGTATTTCAAAACGCTCTGTCAGCAGCGACATGACTACCAACTTAATAAAATGGATTTCTTAATTAATCAACCAACGAGACATTTGAATACTTGACGAGGCGATTCTCCTTTGTTTACTTTGTTTCTACCACTTATCTTCCACCGTACCCTTACTCTTCTCTAATTCTTCATTCTCATTTTCTCATTTTCTTCGCCGCTTTACTCAATACTTTCATATTTTCTTTCGTACTTTCTTTTCATACATATTTCATACTTTCTTTCTCATTTGAATCTCGTTAGCTAAGAATTTACTTGGCTTGAAGTAAGAATTATTGTTAAATGAATACTATGCAGCTTCATTTTTTGACGAAATACAAAATTTAATCGGGAATCAGAATAATTTGATTATTTAACATTTTCTCCGGATTTCATTTATGTGATCAGACAGAAAATATGCAAAATTATTTTATAGCACAAGAGCAGTAAGTTGGCAACTGACATCAAGAGCGAATCGCTCAAGATGTCAATTGTCAATTATAGTTCAGAAATGCAGTATTTTACTGTTATTTTATCATATAATTATCATTTAATATCATTTTGGTATTTATTTTTCCTTTTCTCTAATCAAACTAAAATTTAATATTATACATTTATTCATATGCTTATTACATGAAGGATAGAATTATATCATCACATAAGTTCGAATTTAGACATTCATCAAGAGAAAACTTAATATGGCATTGATTTTAATAACGTAATAATATTTTACTATATTATTCCACATCCGTATATCTCTAAGAAAATACGTGCAGTGTTTTCAAAAATAATTATTATAAACTGTTTGAAAATACTAAACGCAAGAAAACTGTGAACAAAATTCAAACGAATCTCATTCAGCTATATAAGTGAATTGAAATGCAAAGCCAAAATGGAATAATAAATTCCAATATCGGATATCGGTCAAATTTGATGATTGACAAAAAATGTACTTATAAAATGGAAAGCATTGTTTTTATACGTTTAAAAAGACTAATGTAAGTAAGCGTTACATTAAAAATTGAAATTGAAGAGAGTAATCATACAAAATAAGCCAGAAGATCATCTAAAGTATAAATATTACCAATTTTGAACCAAAAGTGTTAGAATGTCAGCCAAATACAGTTTCAATCAGTTTGAATTTCCTTTCACAGCACGCTATGGCATGCCGTGTATAAATTGATTTTAAAACATGACACCGATGGTTTAAATAGATCAAAGTTTGCCAGCAAATTGAACGAGAATAGACGAATCGTTTCATTATAACATCAAATACTTAAATGAAAAAAAATGATATTCAAACGTTTTAAATAATCTAACCATCAAGTTGCACGACGAGAAACAATTGGATTGAAATTACTGTTTGACTCTGGCAAAAAAATGAGGTGAAACAGAAGTTGAAGAAGAATTATGTGAGAATAAACAAATTTTATGGTTATATTTTTTACTTTCAGAATGGAAGAGAATTTAAAAACATATCTATGCGCTGTACGACAAACAAGTTCAATCGATATAAACTATCCTGAACATATTTGGCCTTCAGTGTGATAGTCACTCTACATGGAGAGCATGAATAAATTATTGAAATCGAAAAAATGGATTATATTTTTCAGTCGAGCACTCAAAATAATAATTATTCGATTCGTTAATGTTGGTTCGAGTTGTTCACGAAAATGTATTCATCTAAGCACTTTAATTCATATTTCAACTTTGGCTCGATTTTCGTTTGTTGCCGAAAGTAATGGATATATCTAAAAGACATTTTTTCATTCCAACACTCAGAATTACAATCATTTGATTTGTCTGTTTTCACTTAACTTATCGAAGGAGTTTAATTCACCTAAACCATCGAAAGCGAAATTTAACTTTGATTCAATTTCCACTTGTCATCGAACACGTTAATAGGTTATCCAAAACGTTCGAAACTCGATTTAGTTTTTACATTATCTCTCAAAACTATGATGGTTTCACTCATCTATTTTTGTTCAATCCATCACGATCAAAGTTCGATTAATGAAAACCATAATAATTTTTTTAAAGAGATATATGAATAACGTACGTGACATTTTATAGACTAAAAATCTGAATTATGAAAATTATATATATTTTTACATTTAAGACAACATTAACTTGAATTATTCTCACTCAATAATAAAAAAGTAACATATTTAGGCTGGTAAAAAATGAAATGTAGTTACGATTTTCATCAGATTTTTATTTGTATATGGATCTAATATTTGTAAAATTATGAACGTCATTCTGAAAATTATTATTAGTTTAACTAAAATGAAATTCCATCGTCCATTCAACACGCTTTGATTTAAATATATAAAATTTGAATTTGTTAATATTTTATGACTTCCCGTTTATAATTGGGATTTTTAAATTGGATTAATAAATAATAAATAATAAACATTTTAATTCTCGAAATTATGCAATTTGCTTATGAGATAAATTGGAGGATTATAATAAAACTAATTTATAATTTATAGTGAATTAAAAATTATAGTTAAATTATGTATCAACTACATGACAGTTAACACAAAATATAATTTTGGTGAGATTTTACTTGTAATTTTCAATTCAATGTCATGTCATAACGCTTCATAAACCAACTTAAGATTCATAATGGTTACACTACTGAAAAAATATTCTTTCATATAATAAATAAACTAAGAGATTTATTCTTATTTATTTATTTTGTCGTGAAGACACATGCGTTACTAGACAATTTCATGTCGTGTTAACTTAGTCCGATTAACAATTTTTTTTTCATATTACCAAAATATTTGTTTTACATCTTTGTATCATATTACACTTATCATATGCAATATTTGTGTACTATTACGGGTTTAAAGATCTACAATATTTGTCTTTTTAATTCAATAACTTCATGAATTTCAAAATACTATTAACATGCCCAGTAACTTGAATTGGAAATAAATTATTAAAATATATTTATAAAATCGCCATTGAGGAAATACAAGTTCAAACTTCGGGCTAAGTCCGAAGTAATATAGTTTTGGCAATGCAGTCTTCTCATCTTCAGGATAAAGACTTGAAATTCAAATGAAATACTCTCAAAGCCGCGAAGCTCACGCTATAAAATCGTCGCGATACGGCCAGGTTGATTCGTCTCGAAGTAGTTTAGAATCCGTGGACTTGATAATTTTCCCTGAGTTTCAAGATAAATGCGTCGAAAAACAGCCTTTGGTCGAGACTGATTCCTAGTATAAAGGCCTTTACCGCGAAGAACTGGAAAACGAACAGATAACTAAAATCGCAAAGCCATGCAATTTTGAATAAAGAAAAGAAGCAAACGATTCCCGCAACTCAAAATATATGTATCTAAAACATTATTGTAAAAATTAGCTCGAATTTACAACTTTTGTATCTTATTCTATAGATAGACATTATTATGTGTTTTGAATTTAGCATATAAACAATAAATATTTCTTATATTTTTTATATATTATTTGAAATTCACTAGATTTTACATATATATTTATTTTAATTAACAGTTATTTATTAAAAAGGTTAGATATTTCAATTTAATAGAATGATCTTTCTAACATATTTATATTGTTTTTCGTACGATTTCAGTTATCACGACCTTACTAAAATTTTTGTGTTTAAAATGAGTATATATGATACCACTTGTAGCTGCAGATGACCACAAACGAAATCGTATATTTTTAATCCAAATAAATTTCAACTACTTATATTCAGTGTAAATTTTGGACTTATTTTATATTTGGAATTCCTATGACCTAAATAACTTTTCTGTGCGAAGAAAGATCTGTTTCATGACAGTCACTTAAATGGTGCTAATCGAAATGCTTAAATTACTATCATTCACGTTTACTGTGCTGAACCAGAAATTTTTGCGAAATTAAAAATTTATCAGTTTTAATTACTACATTTTACATGCAACATTTTACACGATTTTTTTCATTGAAAGAAAAAATTAATGTATTTATACATTTCAATAGTATATACTACTCCGCAAAGATCAATTTGCCAAGCACTACAAAAATTTTGTAGATTTGCGGTTACATTATGTAAAAATAGTATGACATTGTAAAAAGTGCGATATAATTATGACTTTGATGTGATAACATGTCTATTGAAGTCTTGAATTATATCGAGATATTACTAGTATGTTATGCTACAAGGGCAGTAATAATTATTGGGGCACATAAGTGCAAAATAGTTGAAACAGACGCATGCGCGTCTGTTGCTTGCCTGTAATAATTTGTGTTGTGTACACGAAACAAATGAGAAATATAGTATTTTGTTTTGATTTGTTAGAAAATGTTTTATTTATTCGATTTCATACGTAGGATTATTGTTTAAAATAAAATAAATGTTTTTAAATGAACATTCTATAATTCTAGACTATTTTTATAGAGAGCAAAAAAGTCAAACTTTTGGAAAAATGTTGAAAGTCTTAACTGGGCAGTTCTAGAGTTCTGGTAAAATAAAAAATCAGTTGAAAAATGGGGAAAATTTATACTCTTGGCTGAGCTCCCTATTGCTCGCACGGCTTGACCCCGCGCTCACCTTCCTTTCGCGCGATCGAGTTCCGCAAAATTATTTGCCCCAAACCTATTGTATCTCGCGCTATTTATTATTATCTGCTGTCGGGATGAGTTCCCCGCGCCTAACTTTCCGTCTCGATTTCACATTACTAGCTCAGCTGGAAAATCCAAGTTTCGGCTCTTATGGCGCTTCTCGGGATAAAGGCCAATCCGCGAAAATAATGGTCGTATCTGCGGCGTGAGGAGGAGAAACAACTTTTGACTAGATAGCCGTATTAGAATTAAATTGAACCGAGATATTGCACGCAGGATATTGTCCAATTTTTTCCCTGCCTTTTTTCTATTTGCTTTTTCTATCGTCTTCAACCCTTTTTATGTTCCATTTTTTGCTATCTTTTTCTTTTGTCGGCATTCGAGAGATAGTTTTTTTATTAGACTTTTTTTCTGGATTCCGTTTGAAAGTATGAAAGCGACAAGGTTTAATAACAAAACATAATTGTGTGTTTTAATTATGGTTAAAGTTCAAGAAGTATTTCGGCTATATCAAACTAGCTGCTTTTGAATTAAATTATTTCACTGTAAAGATATTGTATGTTTTGCAACATTTCAATGAAGTAATGACAACATTTCCTTCTACTTTTGCTCTGAATGTTTCGTTATATTCTATGCTTAGTTATTTTGCATTTTTAGAAGTACAAAATAAAATGTAATTTTCGGTGTAATCAAATATGCATTCTCACCTTCTGATATTATTAAGATTATTCTGAAATCCAAAGTTTCGTAACAATATCAAATCAAAGTCAGTAAGCACGATCATAAGAACCACAACTTGCATCATATATAAAACAAGCAGGTAGCTTTAAAGTTGTGAGCTATAACAGCAGTAGTTAACTTTTACATAGAAAAATATAGTCTTATTACGATATTGTATTCCTTGCAACATTTCTTAATGTAACGTGCTATCGGGTAACACGTATTAGGCAAAAAAATAATGTTCACCTCGAAAGTACAAATTTGTATTATTTTATTGTATATTTATGTTGTAAAATGCAAAATACGCATATTGCGTTCAACACGACTTATATATTATATAAGATTATTTAATTTAACGAGTACAAAGCTCAAATTTGCTTGTTAGTAAGCAGGCTGAAAGTTGAACTCAATTAACACAATTTTTTAGCAAAAACAATGAAAAAACTTGATATAGTTAAATACGCTGACCAGCGTAAATATATATAAATCTGCGTATAATCTTATGTCTTCTGACCCAGCGACGTCATTAATTAAGCAAAACAATGCAGAATATTATTTGCAGGATGTTTATGGTCGGACGCGCAAAACTTTTGATTTACGAGAGAATCGCGGGTGCGTCGTATTCTTCATTAAAGGCGGCGCGTTGATCCTCATATTAATTGCCGCAACACGAGGTCGAGGTCTCGAGTCGACGACACAAGCACTACATTGGACCATTTGGCTCATTCTATAACTCATCTGTTAATCCAAACATGTCCTAAACAATATTGCCGAATCCTAACATGTATTCTTCCAGCCCTCGAAATACTTTTTTGCATCACAAGAAATGTTTCATATCATCTTCAATTAAGAAGAAACATTCATCTATTATGAAGAACCAAATTTAGCCAGCACACTCAGACATAGCGTCTGTAGTCCATATTATCAAACATATTCATTCAAATCAACTGTATCAAAAAGTTATTATTAAAAAAATAAAATGTTATCAGTATCGAATTTATTGATGTTTTATCAATTTAGACTCAATTAATGTTTCGTTTAAAACAAAAAATAATGAATAACATTCCAATCGGTGAAATAAAATTTGTCCATAATTTTGTTTTGATGAATACACAATGTTTTGATTAGTTACTAGTCAAAAAAGACTTTTTTGTCATTTTTACTATTTTCAATAATAAAACTATTCGCAAAATTAAAATTAAGGCAATGATTTATTATCATTATCATCAATTATATTATAGGATATATTATTGAATATTTAAATAGAATTTGACAAAAATTGGTTACAAATGAAAATAAATTCGTCCTCGCAAATATGATTACAAACTATGGAATATTCGAATTCTAATTAGTTTTCAATAGATAAGTTTAGTTAATGTTCCTGCGTATCCCGATGTTTCAGTTTTAATATTAAATTTGACTACTAAAACTTTCATTTGTGTAGTCCGTTAATTGACAAAGCGTTGACTTAACAATAATTCCGACGAAGATCATTGTATGTAGAAGATGTCATTGAGTTATAAACCGACCACCGTATAGCTTCGGTATTCTGTCATGGACTGTGCGAACGTGATCTGAATTGAAATATGTATCTCGTATAACTCCTATCTACAGAATATGCATTTCCGTAACTTAAACTTTTGTACTCAAAGCCTTTTTTTATTTCTTTTTCACCATTTTTCCACCAGAATAGACATAAACGTTTTTTTCATGAATAAGTGATAAACTGAATGTTAGAAAGAAAGATTTACTTTTTTAAAATAAAAATGATAATTTTTATTTTTATCAAGAAATTTCCTTAGAGAGTCTTCTATTAAGTTTGTTTCAATTTTGAATGACTTATTCGAAATTTGGTAATAAAACTTGGTACGAACAACTTAATCGTTACGTACAACAAGAAAATGTATCATAATAATATTTATTCACGGATAAATGAGGTTGTGGCAAATATTAAACCCTTGATAATGTACCGTGGCGTGAAATAACACTGTAATGAAAACGAGAAAATTAGATTAACGATAGCCTCAGGTAGAAACATTCGCTGGGACATGGTAAATATTCGTGGTATAAACTTTAGAAATATCAGAATCAAGATGTGGATATAACACCAAATTTAGCACGGCATCGGTTACACAATTTACGCAATTATTTCTAAGCACTGATATAATCGATATAAATCGGTCAAAATATATTTTCGAATATGTTAATATACTGTGCATAACAATAAGTTCCGATGCTTTATAATATTCAATTTGATGTCATTGGAATTTAAGTACAAGCTTGTGTAATTTTCTGATGTTTTAAACTATATGATACTCAGAGAAAAGCTCGCTATAAATTGATTAATCAATATAATTAATAATTGGTTTATTAATTTAATTACCCGTGTTCAAATAGATCAATAAAGTTCTTTTACTTGAGTCTAGATTTCAACTGAATACTATTCTTGTTTCAGATTTACTTTCAAGTATATAAAATAGTAGTTAGCAATGTAGAAATATATTTTATTCTAGAATTGTTTTTCAACTAATATTTTGAATAACCATAACAGACGAAATACAGTGACATACATTTGGTAAAAGTTTAAATAAGGTCTATTTAAGGTGCTCCATACAAATCAAGTCGAGCCGTCAACCAGCCTTCATCCAGTTTAAATTTTTCTG
Organism: Psix sp. ZL-2020; assembly: GCA_022817045.1. Classification (NCBI taxonomy): domain Eukaryota; kingdom Metazoa; phylum Arthropoda; class Insecta; order Hymenoptera; family Scelionidae; genus Psix; species Psix sp. ZL-2020. The sequence goes on along the minus strand of JABFQD010003725.1, from coordinate 784 downwards.
GATAAAATGTGGATATAGTTGGTATAACACTTCTTATATACACATTTTCTGTAGACCTTTGCCAGTCTGCATCCAATTTTTATATTCTACTCGACGTGTCATTTCTTTAAAGTGAACATAATTTCAAAAAACAGTAAGAATTTTCGTAAAATCTACATGTCATAACATACGCTGAAAAAAAAAGTACTTACAAATAAAATCGTAAATCTCTCCCTAAAAAATAGGAGACACAGTTACCAATTCATTTTGTAATAGATAACCGCACGGATATCATTCCTAAATGCATGAGCAACACGATCACTTAGATGATTTTATTATTATTTAATTTAATAAAAATTATCGAATAACTTTACTTTAAATATTTCTCATCATCTTTACAAATTATGTAATATTGATTGCATTAATAAAAAACGGTGTAATTTAAATTTCAAAAGTATTTATCTGTCAAATAATTTTAGAAGATAAATAGAATTTATCTAGTTTTAGAAATGTTTTATATTTCTAAAATGAATTGTCAAAAAGTATTCAAATACTAAATTTTAATAGTATCAAGAGCACCTATTTTGCCCTATGTTGTCTGTTTCGTCAAACTAATGTAAAAAGAGAAATATTATAAAACAAAATTTCCTAAAACATTTAAAAATGTATGAATATTGAAACTCGTCTGAAATGCATTTTAACTTGTTATGCTTATCATGCATTTTTTAAAAAAATTTATCAGATGCATAACAATATTTCAAAATTGTCGTTTTTGTTATAACAATTTTTTATCAAATTTAAACAA
>JABFQD010003724.1:0-12757 GCA_022817045.1 Psix sp. ZL-2020 | reverse complement strand
ATCGATTTCCTTTAAATTAAATACATAAAACATGTTTTCAAATTTTTAAAGATTACCAGCCATACAGTAATCTGACTTTAATGTGTTAATTTCATAAATGTACCGAATGCTATTATTTTGATACCTACTTAATAAATAAAATCTCTCAAAAGTGCACATATTAAATTACGTGAAAATGTTACGATTTTATATTTATATGAATAATAAAATAAAATAGGAAAAAAAAATATCGTCAAAGTTACAAAAAAAATTAATGAAAATCATCACTAGAATGAATCTAACATTGAAAAATAAACTGTACACTGTTCTAATTATAATAGTAAATTATAACTATGAATAGAAATTCAAAATTATTGGAATAACCCGAAAAGTTTGTATAAGAAAACCAAACAGACTTTTCTCTCATGTAAGCGACACAAGTAACTCATTTAATGCATACCTTAAAAAGAGTATCGTCCCTACAGAGTATTGAAACGAATTTTCGGCGCTTGTAAAAACAGATCGCTTTCTGGGCGAACGCCCCTAAGAATAACGCGTAACTTTAATCTTCCGGCACGAAACATGTGTCGGGTTAGAAGAGAGCCACCTACTAGATGGTGGTTGTTATTGAAGGGAGCGGGGCGATCGCGCGAGCGATGACTTTGGACAAACAGACGACAGCAGGTAGTCGCGATGTTCCATCTTCATCGCTATGGAAGATCGAACTGCCAAGACAGGAAGAAAAAAAAGAGACTCTGCGAACAATCCCCGGAAGCAACAAAACCCCATCGGATTATAATGGCTCCCCGTATAACCCAATAGGGTGTAGGATAATCTAGACGAGAGTGATCGAGGGAGCCTTAACCGCAGGACAAAGAAAATGTTTGGACAGTGTCAGGACGCAGAACGAGGGGGCATCTCGTAGGCCATATCGGTCCCTCAAGGACCGCGATTTCGAGAGCCACCAGTCATTGAGCCATTGTGCCGATAAAAGAGCAGGAGGATAGAAATAATATGCGGGGTTGTGTTCAATTTTTATTATCTTTTTGCGGCTTTTTTTAACGCAAGGGAAAAAAAGAAGAGACAATCCGATTAGGTTGCGATGTCCGAATGACTAGATGGCGCTAATCGAGGCTGCTTTACACGTCCCGATTGTCTTCGCCTTGTTGGCAAAAAGTTTCTGTTCTGTCGAATCACGCTTAGGGTCATTATGATTAACTCATTTCTTTTCGCAAGGCCTATTTTTCGGTGCACGTGACAGCCGGCAGAGATGTTTTAAATAATTAGGAACGTCCTGGCGCGCTTGGTAGAGTCGAATTATCGTGTGGTTGCGCACTGTTCAAGATGACAAATTGTGAAGTGCCATTGGTCCTGGAGGAAAGGCCGACATAAGAACTTGATGATGGATTGCGGTAATGAACTGTGGTTTCGATTTTTTATCGCTCACTTTCGAGGAAATATTTCTATGTGTTACAGCAAACGAAATTTAGATGAATCTTTTGAATAGTGCAAAATAATTTTGGCGGTGAAAAAGTTAAATATCTTTTCACGTCTGGTTTCATATTTTACTTATTATTAAAATGTATATGACAGTGTTATATTGACGATCAAGACTTTACTTCCAGCGCCACAAGTGGTGATTTGTACAACTAGTAACATTCCATTACACTTCGTTATGTACAATATTAAAGGTATTATATTTTTAATATGTATTATTTTAAAGTTATACTCACACTTTCCGTTAATTTCAATTTTGAATCGTAAAATTTATTCTCTATAAGTATTTCGATTTTAGCTTATAAATTTATATTAAACTATTTAAATTCAAAAAGCTTTATTAAAATTTATTAATAAATACCTATATAATTAATATACCAGCATAATTTTTTATACATTTCATTAATAAATATTAGGTTATCAGCTAGAGTTATTCACAGCATCTACTACTTTGTTTTTTCCATATGCAGAAAGCTGTATTTGAATAACAATAAACAAGGAGATAACAGTTTCACTTGTTATTCATAACTAGTTACATAATATATTGGATTAGTGATTAAAATCTTTGCAAAGAAAAGGAGCGATTAGTGAATAGATTTAAAACAAACCTTGATCTTCGGAGTCTTCTTGTTTGCATGGGTCACTGCCAAGGGGAAGGTCTCCGGCGTGACCAACACCCTGATCACCTGGACCTCCAGGGCCTAAACTATGTGGCCCCAGATGGGAACCACCAACAGACCCATGGACCTGGTGCCCAACACTGCCACCATCCTCGTCTTCGTCCTCCGAGCCTGAACCCATCAGCGAATCTCCTCCTGCAAAAACAAATATTCCGTAATGAAAGGCTTGCACTTTTAATTGGTGCTATTTGCTGAAAGTAATGAAAGCTTTAGCTGCGTGATTAATGGGCGAGAGCAACGCCTAAAGAATAATTACAATGCTCGCGCCTGAGTTTATCATATATATTATGAGGGATGTAACTGCTCCCGATTGCTGCTTCATTTTTTCATACGATTTCATTCTCAAAACAATTTCAATTATGTTATCACTTAGATATTTCTGGATGATGAACGGGTGTTTTAAGAATCATTATAATGAATTAGCATGTTATTCTGAAATTTTAAGATTAGACAATGATTGTGAAATTTGAATATTCATATTTCATTTCGAAATGTTTAGTGAAAGTACAAAATTTTATAATTTAAAAATATATATAATAAAAAATGATATGAAAAAATACTTATAAAATGAACAATATCATTATTTATTTTGTAATTATTATAATAAATAATATCATGGCATGTCCCATTTAAGCTTATAATGAAGTTATAATTTACGTAAGAATTTATGTTGTATGTGATGTATATGTAAGATTTATGAATTATGTATGTATTACGTCAGAAACAAAAGCTCTGAACAATTAAAGGATTTTTCAATATTTTTACGTTTCATATTTGGAACCGTATATCAATTGTTAGCAGCTTATGCATGCAATGATAGAGATAAAAATTATAAATGTTGCAATTATCATACAATAATTATTATTGTATGTTTTAAATGAAATTTGGTTATTCATTTGAAATACTTTAGTAAATTTAAATGTGTTCCCCACTCGTTGATTGGACAAATATAAATTATCGCAAGTTCAGAAATTGGAAAACATTTGATAAATTTTAAAAAGATGTTAATTATTCACGATTGACGATACAATAATAATGGTTTTAATTAGCTTTTAATGAGCAGAAGAATTTTTCTCTATGCAGTTAGAATTACTTGGTGGCTGTTTATAGAGAAAATGAGAATTAATTAGAGACTTATTGATAGCTCATTAACGTGTAATTGAGACATCACATCGCATGTTCGCTAAATAGCAATTGCGCGGTCTCATTAAAAAAGCTTATAAACGAACGCTTGTCGATTTTTATCTTCTAGCTTACAAACTGTTCTCCCACTACACAAATGATTTGGCCAATCATCTACAAACATATATGTATAAGCATATCCACAACAATATGAAAACTAATAATCCCTTCATATCTTCTATTCTCAACGAAAAAGAATGTTGACTCGTAAATTAAGGAACAAAAATATTGATCCGAGGTAAAATAAATAAACTCATTGACTCGGTTAAGCTGAATTTATTTGTCACAAGTTGTTTTAGGCCTCACGCACAATGGCGCAGTGGAGAATGCCAGACTATCAATTATCCATGAGCGGACAAAGCGCCGATTGAAGGATTGGCCGCGTGAACCCTCTCGAACCCTTGCACAATGGTGAATTTCACAGTTTTTCAAAAAGTCATCATGCAACTATTTCGAGGTGGAGACTGGCTGGCGCAGGTCGGAGCCGATCGCGCCGGCTTTGACTCGATAAGTTACTGGCGTCGATCGTCGGCTTGCGGTTAGGTGTCGGCGGCTCACGACAAAGGGAACCCGCTGCGTAACGTAACGACCTTCGGTTTGAAGTTTCGTGGTTACAAAAGCCCGTGAAACCGAGCCGTCGCTCTCTTTTTTCGGGACCCACTCGTGCCGATCGCCGACTATTTTCACAGCTTGCGCCGCCCCGCCCGAACCCTCGCGCCCTCTGACCCCGGGTGCCAGTTTTTCAGGCGCTTCTCGCTGTTTGTACACTCATTCGGATACAAATTTGAGAGCCCGGGAAAAAAAGAATGCCGATTTTTCTCACATTCCTTTTGCGCGTCGTCTTTCTCTTACCCGCCGTCTTTCCTTCTTCGGCCCTTTCTCCAACTCATTTTTTCCCGGCTCACCGCCCTGAAGTCTCCGAGAGCCTTTATTTATGTATACCTCAGTTTTATTGACTCGCGCCGGTCACACCCCTTTCGTGAAAACGTAAAATGAGAAGTCAATTCGCCTGAGAGCAAAAGATGTGTTAAGACCTGGTTGCCGATGGATATAGGCTTGTTTACTTAGGAGTTTATTTCAACAATCTCTGTTATGATCTTTTTCCACATGGCTTTGTGACATGTTTTTCTACTTGTAATTGAAATGTAGCGGAGCAGATACAAATTCGATGAGCTTAATGTGAAATCCATACAACGGACTCGGAAAGTTCAGAAATTATGTAATCGGAGATTGAATGTATTACATGAAAATTGATTTTAATTTTGATTCATTTCGATAAGTACGGTTGAATCAGAGTTGAATCAGTTGTGATTTATTAATAAGCAGATACTGAAATGGCGCGTAACGTTGATATTAATGTTGATCGACTGTTCGATTTCAAAATTGATTCAATCTTGATTCAACTTCAATTTATATTAACGTTTACATTAAATCATATTACGATTTCATACAATGTTAACATTAATCGCAAAAACAACAGCATTAATTTAAATTGAAGTTAATATTGTTGTTATTGATTCACTCTTGAGTCAATATTTTCCTAATTTCTTTTAATATTGCAATTCAACTTTCAAATATATCAACATTGATTCAACCAAATTAGAACCCTCGTTTCTTTAGATTCAATATTAGCTTTTAACTTTGAAACATCAACTGATTAACTGATTAATTTAATCTTGATTAAATATTTGTTTAATTGTTACAACGTTAAATGAACTTTATTTTTACGTTAACCAATAAATTAATATTCAACATTCATATAACATCGATTTATTTCTACTTCACTATTCAATATAAAGATAAACTTACATATAAAGATCTTTTTTAACGTACAATTTACTTATTTTGAAAACCCTTGATTTTGATTTTTTTGTCTGAGAACGCTGCTTTAAATTTAACATTTTGTCAACAATTTTCAACACAATTTGATTTTATAGCAAATGTTCTCCCGCGATATACACTTATACGTTAATAAAGGCATTTCTTAAAAAATAACGATTTAAAAATCATCAACTCCAAAGACATAAAAAGGCGCGGGAGAAAAAAGCCCATGAGGCTTTTCAGCTTAAGATTCATCATGTAATCCGTTACAATCTGAACCGGTTAGATAAGATATCAACGTTATCTGCTTAAATTTTGCTAATTCGTATAATGCAAGTTAATTTTTGGATATATTAATCTAGTTAATGCTCAGTAAGCATATTTCAAATCATCTTAAATCAGTATCTAATCAAATTGTTAATTTTCTGTTAAATATATGGTACATAAATATTTTCCATTGATTAAAAATTCGAATTAACTTCGATAAAAGTCAACTTCTAAGAAAAATTTTTAAAAAAAGTGGTACATAATTGAAGGTGGAAATAATAAATGAAGCAGCATCGCACCCAGGGTTGAGTCATATGTGTCGATAAGAGCGTGCCCAAACGAGATAGCGATCAGCGCGCAGCGAAAGAGAATCCGATGATATGCAAAATTGCTCACCATGATGTCCGTGAACATGATGACTGACTGGAATCGGTTTGCCTGAGAGGTAGTCATCTTTGCAGACGAACTTGTTGTCGCCCACGATGTAAAGATGCTCGCCTGTGCTCACCTGTTTCCGGCACACCATACAGGTGAAGCAATTCAGGTGGAAAAACTTGTCTTTCGCCTTCCGCACGAGATCCGTCGGATTGATTCCTTGAAGACAGCCGGAGCATTTCGTGCCGTAACGCCTGCGGAACGAATCAACGTAGAAAATGCGATTAATTCCTTTTTTCCTATATTCCCCTTTCAGTTTTTTGTCTACCTTACATTTAGCCATGTTTATTTTCATATATATTATTTAACCGCTGAATCGAAAATGCTCGAGGGACAATGAGGAGCCTAATAATCTTGATTGTTTATTTGTACGATTCAAATCAGCGATATCGAAACAATGCGCGAAATCGAACTTTCGGTTTAGACCATGTGCATTCGATAAAAACTATAATTATGAGTAAACAACGCGTTTTATCAAAGTATTTACGTTTCATTTAGCTTGAAATTATGCAAATATTCGTCCATTATAGGAAAAATTTGTTGTTGGTATTCAATCGGAATCCTCCGTTTATATTTATGAGAAAGCCGGGCACCAATGGCGTGTAAACATGTTTTTACAACTTTTTTGTCCACACCGCTTCAGGCAAAAAGTATATAACCGGCGGTCTCTTTCATGCACCTTTGTTTTCGCTTCTTTCGTCTAATTATAACAATCATTCAATTAATCAAATCAAATGTCGCGTGCACTAAACTAACTATTACAAGAAAAATCAAAGTAATTGATCAATGTAATCAACCATGAACTTAAATCTGTGATAAAAAGCTTTTTCTTTTGGAAAAATAAATATAATGACTTATATGACTTCTTATATGTGGCGTCTTAAATGTTGTTAATTATGTATATATCTTGTGAAAAAAGTACCATTTATGTCTTTGAAATTTATCGAAGTTTTTCCTTAATTTGGCTAACTTTTTGTTAAATTGATGATCAATTTGTTACACATTTGCTATGTATGAAATATATACAGACAGGTAGAATATATAATGCATAGATATGCTGCTGTACTATACTTATGTATAGTTATATATAATATGTATAACTGATATGTAACGTATATATAGCAACTAAGCAACTACAGCGTACAACAATAAATCATTTATTTCATTGCGCTGAGTAAACCAATAAGTGGCACGGGGTGTACCATTTAAATTGTTCGAGACTAAAGAATCGCATGAAGTGGAAATAGTAAAACTTGAAATTGCCGATATAACCTTGAGAAATTTGACTTATGTGACGTGCTGATACATATTCTTGTGAATGTTTAGATTTTATCAGTTCGCTTTTTATGTGTAAAAATGTAAGAGGTACATGTTAAAAATATATATTAAATGGTATGTCTATTATATATTTCTTGTATTTTTTATATGATTAGTTGTAAATGATTAATAATAAATATTATTTTTAGTATAAAATTCTTGTCTGTACTAATTATTTAGAAACCTCATTTTTAATTTTTCACATTAAATAATTGTGTTTTACATATAATTAGAACATTTGAATCTGCAGAATTACAGAAATCGATAATTTTATTAATAATTTTTTTACAGCGATGGAAAAGAATGCATGATGAAAGATTGTTCAATCGAAAAAAATCTTCGCTAACGATGAGCAACATTTATAGCTTTTTAATAAAGTATATTTTTTGCACCGTTTTATGTTTAGCATATAAAGTACATATATGGGATAAGTTATTTATGTCGATTTAAATGACATGAAACATAAAATATGCCATTTTCTTTTGATACGCTTAATTAATTTAAAATTCCAACACAAGAATCGTGAAAAAAATATAAAACAAAAAGAACGTCTTGGTCGTTATTAGAATCAAATTAGCAAAAAATGTGGCTCGGTCGGAAGAATGAAATTCGGGTTCTTCTCGTGGCTGAGTTTCTGTGTTTGGCGCCTCTCGGAGAGAGGATAATTTATTCGAGCGTTTAGCGTTTTTGGTATTAAAATATACATCATAATTTGCGTTCGCTTGACCGATATATTACGATGATATAGTGAAATGGGAATAAAATAATATTTATGGATTAGCGCAATAAAGAACGAACGAGTTCTTCACGTTGAGTTTACTTTATACGTCTGTCTGGTTAAACCGTAATGTACTTCGGATGGCAAGAAGAAAGGAAAAGGAGCGAGCAAGAGAGATGCAAAGAGCAAGAAAAAAGAGAGACGAACGGTTAAATTCGGGTCTGTGGCAAATCGTGCGAGACCCACCCCTTTTTGTATCTGACCCATCGAGCACGGTCCCGCCATATTTCTTTTTCGCAGATAGGATTCTTGTAAGATTTTACGCTCGTCTTCCGAATATTTCTTTGCCTGGATTTCTCGACCTCCGAATCGCGTTATTACTCGTCGAAGATATTTGACGTTATTTTTTCCACAACCCTCCCAAGGCCTACACAGGGTTCAACAAACTCAGCTCCAACATTACGTCATAAATCAGATTAATGAGTGTGCCTGTATGGTAAGCTATTTATATAAATACCAGAACAATTATTAATCCTTTACATATAAATCCTATCAGTCATGAAATACAAAGTCAGTGTTGAATTTTCGATGATGTTCGATTAATCAGAATAATTTTCACATTTCAGTTGCATTTCTGTCAGGTGACGCAGTTCGCAGATTTATAGTACAAGGTACGCGCACATTTGGAGGCCTTTATGTCATAAAATATTACAATGAAAATTTCTGTCCTATTGTTCCTGCAAATTACAAAATAACTCAACGGATATAACATTGTTTATTTCGAAAAGAGCCGAGCACCAGTGTGCTTCTTGCCGAAACCAAAAGGAAAAAGAGCGACGAGAGAATACACGAATGGAAATCTGAAAAGCAAGCAGAAACGACGCGTTAACTGCAGCCGCGAGAATATGCCGACTTGTTATGTTGGACTTCGGTTCATAGGTGGTCTAGTGGACGAATAAAGTACACATATATGGCATATTGTTTTTTACAAACTGCTCAGAGGTTGCGATTTTCGCGAGCTTTTAATGGTGTACGGAATGTTTAGTGCTATGTTTTTTCTGTCGTGAATGTCCTCATAACAAAAAGAATGTAACGATTTTGCGCTCATTTTGTCGTTGAATTATTTTCTTGCATTTTTATGGTACAATCGAAAACAGAGGTCTGACTTTGAAGGGTGCCCTTCTACCAAAATCAAATTTACTCGCAAGAAGGTTATCGGAGTTCAGAGCTATGGCTGTTTTTCTTTTATCTTTTGGAAATCAGTCAATGGTGCATGATCGTTGGTGCTCGTCGGATTGACCAACAGAAATGACTTTATGGATCTCCCGACGGACCTTCCTTCTCAGAAGAAGGGAACCCCCGCGCCGTCTCGCGTCCGTCACGCCCAGCCGACTTTCTCTTTCTATGTTTCTCTCTGTGTATGAACTTTTTATCCCGCTCTCTCAGCGAAGTCACGGCGCATTTATAATATTTTCACGTTCGTATTTCGACGTCTAGAAGAGCCGACCGAGAGGAGGGCTCCTGAGTCGTTCGTCGCGGACCCTTGACAAGGGCTTGCAATATCACTGCGGCTCCCACGATCCGGTACCGGTTATCGCTTGGCCATTATATGCGCCTTCCGAAATTCGTCGACGGAGGCTTGAATTAATTCAATATAAAAGTTTCATGAGATTCGCCAGCAAACAAATAACTAATCGTTGCTTTAGTACTTACAAGTTGGCTGATTGTAAAATTTATAACACGTGATTTGTAGAATGCAGGGTATACCCAGATAAAGATAAAAGATTTGGAGTTAAATTTGTTAAATTCAATATTCGTTTTTTATCATTCAAACTAACGTAATTTTAAAATAACATGAAAATAAATAAAGTGTAAGAACTGTGGTTTCGGGGATGCTTTCGAGGTAATTTTCAAAGTAATTAACTTTAATATATAAATAACTTTAAATTTGTTAATAAATGACATAAGTTAGTTCTAGGTATTTTTCAGACGTATTTTTCATTAGTTTGAATAGTTTTAGTGAATTATAAAGAATAAATTTTAAGTTTATTTACGCAAATTTTTAAGTACGATGTTTATATGATGAGGAAAGAATAGGTTGAAATTATACTTCAGGTTGGATTAAAATTGTTCTTCAAGTCAGGAAAAAAACCAAATTGTTAGAAATTGTTATGTACAGTGTTAGATAGAAAAATATATATTCAATAACAAAATAAGTGATTTTTTTATTTTTTAATTTGAGTAATATATAACATCTAAAGTACCTAAAGTGAATTATGTTATTTATAGTTAAACCAAGTTTTATTGTTTATTCTACGACACATTCGCACATTCAAGGATATCCAATTATTATTATTTTGATTTGATTATATAAATAATTATTACTTTAAACGAATGTGAGTATAAATGGTATGAATATAAACTCAAAGGTATTCATTTCTTTTATGTTAAAATCAACAAGGCGAACTTTTCTTTATATTGTTACAAAGGAATTTTCTAAATAGCACAGTTTTACAGATACAAAATATGTACGTCAGTCGTATAATATTTCCCTAAAAGTTTTCATTCATATATCATTCATTTAAGGTAAAACTTTGCAATACAATTATTTCGAAATAAGTACAATATATTCCAAACTCTATAAACTAGTAATACATATCAGTACATATATATAGGCACATCTTTTCCATGTAACTTATCACTGAAACAGAAGGTTTCTATTTCCTCTTTAACATTACGACATAAAACATGTATATAACACAATCGATAATTTTATCGCGAAACAAAATTCGCCGAGCATTTATTTTGCAGCGATATAAAATAGAACGATTGTAAACATGCGATTCGCGTTTCATGACGTTGTAACGCAGATAAACAACGATTACATAACTCAGAAAGATTTTGTCACGTCTGAATTTTACGTAAAAATAACAACGGGTAATTAAATATTCAGGATAGTCAATTGTCGATGAGGTAATACGATGAATCGATAAGCAAAATGAACAATGAATATCGCATAGATTTTACAACAATATTTTGATCACAAACATGTATTTGTTTGTTCGTTGTAAAGAAAAAATCGCGGTTCCCTCATACGAACAATGTTTATCAAAACTAACCGTGATGTCGCATACAATGCATCACAAATACTGTACTGATTATAGTATTTATTTTTACCATAAGAACAATTACTTAAAATAATATGAAACAAATTAAAGATATTTAAATTTTTTTGTTCATGTATTATCGAAAAATGTGTATAACTATAAATTTGAATTTTCAGATTAGATAATCTTTATAACTACTTTCACATATTAATAACAATTGCATTATATATGAAGTAAATATTTATATATTGTTGCAATAACTCTTTGTACCAGATTTAGTCATTTATGTAACTATTAAATTATAATATATGTGTTAAAACGGATATACACATACATAAATACTTTCTTTCAGGAACATGAAAGAAATATACATGTATGTACTTATTTTTAAATATCCTATTCGTATAATAGCCATTGAAACACATACTTAAGTATTCAGCTTATATTTATGTCATGTAAAGAACCATAATATATAAAATTTGACTTGGGTATATATATATATATATTCATGAGAATATACAATCTTCGTTTTAAACACAATAAAAAACTTCGGCCAAAATATTGTTTTTCATATTTCTTCGCCTCTGATTGTGTAGTGGTGATCATTAATATCGTACCGTAGAGGTATACTAGTTTTTTTGAGTTTCATCTTGAGATCACGTAGGAAATCAGCACAGGTTGGAACTCGTGATCCCCAATATAATGACGAAACAGAATATAACGGACAACGAACTTCTGGTGTGGATGTATTATGTGTATATTAATCTTACAAAAAGTGACTTCTAGAAGTCGGCTCGATTGAAAAAAGTTGTGAACAAGCAAATACGGAGGTTTATTGTGGTTATACAATGATGGTGCAAGTAAATATTTTTAAACTCAATGAATAGAAAGGACCAATTTGTCTTCTGGCTGTAGACGTTTTTTCATTACAATTATATCAAAACAAAAAACGATCCTATTCTTTCTTTTTTTTTTTTATAGGAATTCAAATTATTCAATCTCAAGTGAGACACAAGATTTTCGAATGTTGAGATACGTATTTTTAACCTTTTTATAGACTTGTAGTATTTGTCATGAAATCAATGAAATGAATGATAATTAATGCAAACCAAATTCTAGACTTGAAAAAAGAAAAGAAAGATTGTCTGATTGAATGAACGAGTTTCTTTCTATTATTATTTGTGGAAAATGAAAGTTTAAAAGTATTTACTCGAAAAGGAAAAGATGTTTAATTTCCAACTAAATTCGAAACATAAAATATGAGGAAGTTTTGTGTGTATTCATATGAACTTTATGATAGTTGTACATTATGCGATATGATTTTATGGGCACATGCACGTGCGCTTGAAACTACGGCGTGTTAAATGTTATTTTTGTTGTAACGACATATGTTCTTTTTTCAGTTTTTAAAGAACCTTAGAGAACTCGCCAGAAAATTTTATCACCCTTTCGAGATAAAGGTCTATTTATCTGCTACGTATCATTCATGTGTCCTACCAAACATAAAAAATTTTAATATCCTTCAATTTTCCCTTTGTATTTTTCAAAAATGAAATTCTACACTGAAAACATGTGCTGCATCATTTCAAAAAAATTGTGAAATATTTCCAAAAATAAATCAATCGGTTAAATTAATGTAAATATATTTTTAACATCCGTTAAAAAGATATTTTTATTTTTTGAACAATAGTTAATCAATGTTGATTTTATGCAATTTATTCACTGAGAAAAAATAAAGATGATTATTATCATAA
>JABFQD010003723.1:0-12762 GCA_022817045.1 Psix sp. ZL-2020 | reverse complement strand
TTGTTCGTACATTTTTGTTTGAATTTATATGATAATTTATTTTTGTAATTATTATTTTGAATTGTTTGTTTTTTTATTTTGTTTTTTTTTCCTTAGAGTATGTTATAATTTAATTTTGTTAATTGTAAAAAATTTTTCAAATAAATTCTTTTTTTTTTTTGATTTCTTAAATGTTAAAACTTTTCAAAATGTCAGAAAATTCATACAGGTAGGTCAAAAGGTGAATATCAACATTGTTATGAAAATATATAATATAAATATATCAAATTAAATAACGCAAGACTGTAAAACTTAACAATAGAAGTTAAAAACTTTCTATTTTTGTCATATGATGTAGTATCTACACTCTGAAATGAAATTAGACATTTATTCATTCAAGTATAATTTTTTTCTCAATAGACTGTAACAGTTTAATAAATGCATTGTGAATATATATGCGTCGAATAACCCAAGATGTGGAATGCCAGTGGTCTCTGAAGACAGGACAGTCTTACCTGGAGGTGACAAAGTCTGAAGTAATACCCCAGTCCCTTGCGAGACAGAAGAGATGACCCGAAGGCTCACGAACGACGATCTCGGGAACATGGAAAGAAGCGAAAAAGGCGAAAAGACAGAAGGTCAAACAGCAGATTACAGAAAAAGATGATACACCAAAATCTTCAAAGACAAAAACAGCAAATCCGGCGGGCTCCCGATCTACAATACAGAAGCGCAAACCTCGTACTAAACTGGTGCACCCAGCACGTCTCGACACGCTGGTAGTGAAAGTTAGAGAGGGCAATTCATATGCTGATATACTTAAATCCTTGAAGGGAGACTGCGACTTGACAGCAATAGGCAATAACGTGACAAAAGTGCATAAGGACGCAGCTGGTAACTTAGTCCTAGTTTTGAACAAAGAAGGCTCACAGCAAGATGGATGAAATGTGGTTAGCCTTAGAACAGAAGTTGACGAATAGAGCGGAGGTCATCAGTAGAATGGACATGAGGGCTATTGAGCTGAAGGATCTTGATGAGCTCACGACAGCAAAAGACATCTGTGAAGCACTCCAGTCACAAGTGATTTCTTACAGAGGAACGAAAACAGCTGTACTCGTGCTATCCGTCAAGCTGGCCAGAGAAGTTCTGGAGAGAGGAAAGCTGAAACTTGGCTGGGTGATAAGTAGAGTAAGGGAGAAAAACACTCCCACAAGGTGTTTTAAATGTCTTGGTTTCGGGCACGCAACAAGATCCTGCAGAGCTTTGGATCACTCGGAGCAATGTTCTAGATGTGGTGTCACAATCCATATCGCAAAAACCTGAAAAGCTATCGATAAGGTATGCCTGCTATTCGAAGGAGAAGCTGCAAAACCCACTGGACTGGCAGCTACTTATGTCTTGAATACCAGCGTGTCATCAGAGGAGCGACTCGAAACCGTGGATGAGATTCCTCCAGCTGAATCTCAACCATTGCGAAGCTGCATAGGACTTATTATGGCAGAATGTAAAGAAAAAAAGTGCTGATGCTGTCATCATCAGCGAACAATATTGTGACATTAGTTCGAGATCTTGGGTGACAAGGCAGCTATCTGGACAAGAAATAACTTGACTGTACAGGAAAGACAATCAGTAAAGCGAGATGGATTTCTATGGATTACGGTGAATGACATATACATCTGCATTGTGTATGCTTCACCAAGCATCATTTACCATAGCTACGAAAAGTTGTTGGATGAAATCGTTAAAGAATTCCGCAATATGCGTTCAGTCATTATTGTGGGAGACTTTAATGTATGGGCCATCGATTGGGGCGGCAGTGCGACCAATCAGAGATGGAAGAGCCCTCTCTCTACTTAAAATGGTCCTACCGGTGTCACTTCAATGTTTTCTAGAAATGACAGCTCTTCCATCATTGATGTCACGTTTGCCAGTGGCAGCCTGACTTCTTGCATCACAAAGTGAAAAATTAGTTACTTGTATACAAACAGCGACATCCAGGCGATTCTATTTGAAGTTAAGACATCTAGGGAGCCACGGAAATCAACTAATTGGAGAGCTGAGGACTGGAACCTACGCTCCATATGGATAAGGAAATGTTTGATTTCGTGATCAAATTCAGTTTTGAACTAATGGGCTCACCAGGGAATACGCGTCATGAATGATGAACCTGATCGCAAGAGCTAGTGAGGCATCCGTGATAAGGCGAAATAACCGCGAACGTCGACAACCGGTCTATTGATGGAATGAGAAAATAGCTGTTTTTCGTGCGACATGTCTCAAGCATAAGGATGACACAACGTGCCAGGAACCGCCTAAACTTCGTTGAGTTGCGAGGACGTTATACCGTAGCACGGAGACTATTTCCATATCAACCGGAAACTGTAGCTTTACCGGGCATATCCCGTGCCACAACCGGTATCACTGATTACAAAGGAGAAAGTGATAAAAGCTGTCAGAACTGTTAAAAATACAAAAGCCCGTGGACAAGACGGCATTCCAAATATTGCTCTGAAAGCAGCCATAAAACAGAGACCTCATATTTTTCTCAAGGTATACAATGCCTGCATTAGAGAGAAAACGTTCCCACCTTGCTAGAAACAACAGTATCTAGTACTTCTACTAAAAGGAGACAAGCTTCCGAACGAGCCGTCATCTTACCGTTCGATTTGACTTTTGGATACCGCCGGTAAAGTCCTCGAGAGAATTGTCTGCAACAGGCTCGAGCAATTTAGCGAGGGTAGTTGTGGCCTCTCTGGGAACCAGTTCGGCTTTTTTAGAGCCAGATCTAATGTTGATGCTGTAGAGAAAGTCGTCGGCATCACCCGTAAGGCAACAGCCAGTAGAAGTTGGAAGCGAGGAAAGAAAAAATATTGCGCTATTATCACATTAGACGTCAGAAATGCATTCAACTCCGCCTGTTGGAGCTGCATTCAGAATGGACTACAAAAGTTGGAGGTGCCACTCTATCTCAGGAGCATTAATAACAGCTATTTCTTGCAACGGCTTCTGACTTATGGTTCAGAGGCAGGAACACATACGTACAGGGTGACGGGTGGTGTACCGCAGGGCGCGATTCTAGGTGCATTACTTTGGAACATTATGTACGACGAGGTGCTGAGACTAACTCTATCTGAGGGAATTGAGACAGTAGAATTTGCTGATGACTTGGCCTTAGTAGTTATTGGCCAATTCCTTGAAAAAGTAACATGTTCCGCGAATAAAGCCATTGACAGTATCCGCCGGTGGCTTTCTTCAGTTGGCTTAGAGACGGCAGATCACAAAACAAATACTGTTCTCGTGACAGGAAGAAAATTTAGAGACACAATTACCGTGGCCGTTGGGAATTGTGATATCACAAAACGTCCAGCGCCTCAAGCTGACGTTAAAATAATACCTCAAGCTTTATATAAAAAAATAAGAAAATATTGACTTTTTTTACGTTGGGGTCAAATCGATTTCGTGTGTAAGTTAGAAGTGCTTAACGTAAGGGTTCATATTTAAAAATAAATAGTGTAGAATGAGTAATTTTACACTATCTGGACGAGCCTTAGCCTCCAGATATCGTTAAGCAATGGAACAAAATTTGTGAACAGCTCTCTCTCTTATCCCAATTTGTAGTACCACGCTGGCTGGAAAATGGTTCGGACACTGAACGTCTCGAGTTCATCGGTTTCTCAGACGCCTCGAAGAGCACGTATGTCCCTGTCAGTGTTTTGCTCACGCTCAATGCCATTGCTACTCGGACGCGACCATCAAATTGAATTGACTGTCCAAGCATCCAGCCACTTGTGGTACTTTCGTCGGGAATCGAGTCTCAACGGTGCACACATGCGCCCCCACCGCGGAATGGCGTCACGTTCGGTCAAATCACAATCACTTAGATCCTGCATCCAGAGGCCTACCGAATGGCCCGACGTGGGGACTGATTCCATCGATCCCTGCAGCGTGAACCACAGTGCGCCCGCCAAGGGAGACGATACGCTCGCCCTACTCGCGTCTCGATGCTCCAGCTGGCCGCGCTTTTTAAATATTACCGCTTTTGTCGAACTCAATCATACCTGCAAGTTCGGAGCTGTGACATGCCGCCGTGATTTGGTTTCGATGGCTCTAAAGGCTTTTCTATCCTAACGAGTACCACAGCCTGCAACGCCACTCGCAACTAACTGGAAAGAACCCTCTCACCTCGTTGCGCCCATTTTTTGATACTGATGGTATCACTCGCGTCGGAGGGCGATTGCAGAATGTCTTCCTCAGTTATGACGCTGCAATCACCTCGTCATTTTAGTGAACTGCCCCGTAACACGTCTTATAATTAAACACTCACACGTCAAAAACTTGCATAGTCCATTGAGTCTCGCGCTTATCTCCCTGTGCCAATCCTTGTAGGTACTACAGGCCCATTAATTGATCAAATTGTCTCATTTGCACCCGCATGAAAGTTGATGCGTCACGGCAATTGGTGGGTCAAATGCCATATCAGCGTGTTAACCGACCAGTGAGTCCGTTCCAACATAGCGGGCTTAATTATGCGGGACCCGTTCAGGTCAACTTTGTTGGGGATCGCGGTCGTAAGTCACAACCGGCTTGAATCTGCCTATTCGTATGTCTTGCTATTAGAGCCCTGCATCTGGAGTTAGTCTCTGAGTCCTCGACCCATGCCATTGCCACCGTTTTTAAGCACTTTAATTCGCGCAAAGATATTCTTGAGACTGTTTACAGCGACTACGGGACCAACTTCGTCGGCGCCAATAAAGAATCGCGGTAGGCTCATCGCCACGCGCTTCGATCTGATAAACTTCAACTCTTGATCGCGAATGATGGGATTTTTTGGCAGTTCATTCCTCCGGCTGCCTCTCATTTCGGAGGATTTTGAGAGCTGGAGTTCGGAGCGTTAAAACTCACCTAAAGCGTATTATCAGGAATCGTACTCTAACTTTCAAGGAATTGACGACGTTGTTATGTAAAATCGAGGCAGTTTTCGACTCACGGCAGCTGACCTATTTGTGTGACGATCCGAATGACTTCGCTGTCGTGACGCCAGGCCTTTTCCTGATCGAAGCTCCAATAACCAGTGGGCCTGAGCCCTCAACTTTGGATCTCAACATCGCGCATCTTTCATGCTGATGACTGATGTGTAACATGGCTGTTCGCTTCCGGATGTAGTGGTCTTAGGACTACTTTTTATCACTGTAGCACCACTCCAAATAGAGTTTCGAACGAGAGAATATCGTCCCGGGCCAGTCTTGGTGCGCTTGCCCAATTACCCACCCTCTAAGTGGCCGCTCGCCCGCGTCATCGAAGCGTACCCTTGACTCTAGCCAGTGAAATTATTGCGCACCTTCGGCATCGCTAGGGAGGTTATATGTCGACCGATTGCCTCATATAAATTATCGTGTCTATACGGGTGTCTTATCTTTCGTTTATTTTGTTTTGTTTTCTTATTGACGACATACGCTTTTTCTTGCATGCTTTTTCAATTTTTAATTTAAGTCGTCTCTTTAGTTTCACCACGCAACGTGTACAAAGAGTGATTTTTACCGCATAGGTTACTATACTGCCGTCGGTCTCCAGCCCAACCCTGTTTTTTGCAAATTCTGAAAATGCTTGTTATGAAGAAAAAACATCTCGATTTTGGACTAGCCGTTCTGAAATTTTGAGTAAAGAAGTCGTTAAATCTAACTTGAACAACAAAATATCGAAAACAATTGGAAAAAATCAACACAAACAGATATCGAGTCCATCTCACTTTTTTCCAAACTGTTTTATAAGCTCTTGTTATCATCTCAAAAATTAAGGTTAACTTTCTGTTTCGTCTGCAAATCCTAGCCGTTCGTCGTTTCTTGCAAGTTAATTAGATCATGATTTAATTTTCTTAAATATAATTTGATAAATTTGTATTTAGATTATTATTGTTTTCTTTCTGTTTTACATATGGACTCGCAGTGTATTTCCTCGTCAATCGGTTCCAGCGTAGTATCACTCTCAGAGTTCTCAGATGATATTGCGTCTTCGGATCTCATTAAGCTTATTTTAACATAAAAAATTTGTTTCTCCGCAATCGGGCGTACCACTTATTAATGACATATTCGTGAATTTTAATTTCTCCATAAAATTAAATTTTTAAAACAAACTAGTATTAGAATCAGCAGATAAAACTTTCTGTCGATAGTTTCCAATTTTGCACTGTTTTCGTTGAACAAGTGTTCGACAGATCTTTTAGAATCAGGCCCCGACTTTGTCATCACTTTTTTTAAAATGGAAAAACTAGCTATCCTAACATAAAAACAATTATGACTTGATTTATCACATTTTGTACTGCGTGTGCATCAAAAGAACGATTCGAGAAAACCATTAAAAATAACTCAAGCAATGCAAATAAAACTACGTTGAAAGACGCATTGATTATTAAGTAGACAATGGGGTAACACAGCGACACCTACGTAAGGTTTATGGAAGCTGGTGATTTAAATTTATTCATTTTCACGGTGTCATTATGCGGATGCAGATTATACTAGCCAAAGAGATGCTTCTTTGACAGACAAAATAAAGACATATAATTAAATAAATTATAAAAAATTAAATTTAATATAAATAAAACACTTCCCCGCTAAATTAATGAAAAGGAGCACCGGCCGTTATGAGACTCATGGTGGTGCGAAATAAGGCGTAAGCCTTGATAAAAATAAAGGAAAGGTTGCCACAAAATATAGAGGAAAAAAGGTGGGTTAATATAGGCCCTGAAAAGACCACCCTGATGACTCAAATTGCAAGCTATTAAAAGCTTGAATGTCTCTAAAGCCAATACTTGGTCACCTTGTGCGACGAGCTATCAATTTAAAGACAGCGAGGAAATGAGCCTCCGTCGCTGCGAAGGCCCGAAAAGGCACTAATTTTGACAGCTGCTGCAGGCAAGTACTCGAATTCGAGCAACCCAATACGCCGCTTGGGCGCGCAGCTTGTCATAGTGCAGAGCGGGGACGTAAGATAAGAAGCGGTAGAGCGGGGAAACAAATACCAGTAGAAATATAATTTACGACTTTCACAATGAAATAAAATTTTTTTACGAAAAAAAAGTAGAACAAAAAATCTGCCAAATGGATCTTGAACAATTATTTGCTATTATATGACGACTTAACATGAAATTCAATATGAATATATATCAACATTTTCAAAACATAAGATATTGTATACACTGCGTGCAAAAAAATACTTAGCCGTGGTTGAAATTTTTTCATTTTCCAACCTAACTGATCTTACGTAAATGTCATCAATAACTTTAATTTTTTCAAATAAATTTCAGCTCAAAATCTCTTCTTTCAGTATTTTATCACAAGTTTAAAAAAAATAGGTAAACTTAGTGCAAACAACTCATAACAAAAGATTTTTGTTCAATTTTTTTTTCAACTTTGAATATGTATAGGGAAAACAATTTTCCCATAATCCATGTTTTTTTACATAAATTTTCAATTTCATATTTCTATTAACAAATTGAAACATATTTTCTTCTACCCCTGAAAAATGATAAAATTGCTTTTTTGGATTCCTTTCAATTCTGTTGGAAAAAATATTACGGTTTTACATACCAACGATTTTTAATAAATCGGACTTACCGTGGTATTTTGATTACGCAGCTTGTAACGTCCCAAAAACTTAAAAAAGGAAAACTAAATTAAAATCATGAAAATAATAAAAAGAAAACGTTAAACAATGATGAAATACCTGTTACTTGCAGTTTAAAAATTTCGAATGAATACAAAATCTAAGAAAGAAATTCGCAGACACACATTTTGATACTTCTAAACTTATGCCAGAATGTATGTTCAGGTTAGAGGCACGTTAAGTCACATGCGCAACTATCAAATTCAAAAACGAGCTTAAAGCTCTCACAAAAAAGTAAAACTATCTCTCTCTACCTCCAATAGGTGCGAGAGAGAAACCTTCTGGGAAAAAGTTAATTAAAATTTGAATAAACTAATTAACTTACAAAATTAAATGGAAGTTGCAATCGTGAGAGTGAAAAATTTAAAGAATATTTCCCGTACAAACCACATTTGAATAATAAACCGATTACGAGATATTGATTAATTAAATAAAAGTAAATGAAGACAATTATAAATTAAACTGGAAAATAATTAAAAAATAATAATCTAAGGAAACGAAGCTGGGAAACGATACAGACATGACTCTAGTCTTAACTAACTTATAAAATAAGCAGTGATGATACCTAAAGCCAAATAAAAAATTAATTAACAACTGCCATTAATAAATTTTTGGCAATCAATTAACTGAAGTTAAGCAAAGAAATACTATACAGGCTGTGACCCAAAGGGAATTCACTCGTCAGTTAATATAAATTTTTATTAAGTCATGAAAAGTTAATTAGTTAACAAAAAGAGTTGGTTTCATTATATTTTTGTGTGTTATTTTCTTTTCGTTTCTGTTTATTTTTTTTAAATATTATTCGTTATTTTCTCTTTACTTTTACATTTTGTTCCTCTTTAAATTAATATATAAATTTCTTTTGATATTTTTCTCCCACATTTATAACGACGCCTAACGTTGGTAAGGCAGTGAAGATAGTGCCAGTTACCGGCAATCGGTAATGATTGTTTGAGACATGGCTAATCTAACGCTTTAAAACAACACCAACTAAGATATCTCATTACATAAAGGAGGAAAGAGCGAAAGTTACAATGTGGAGCAGGCGCTTTACTAAATTTACGATTTATTTCAATAATCAAGTATTTCAGAAAAGGAAATAAAGTTTGCATCATTTACACCCTGTTAACATAAAATTGTTTTTCAATTCAATATCGATAAAGAGACATTTGATATTTAGGAACCATTTACTAACTGGCTGAGAAGCAAGAAAATTTTTTCGTGAATTGATTAAATTTTCTTACAGCATTAATTTTTAGTGTGAAAGTGCCACAAAGTGTTTGCTGCGAAGTGAATCAGTGGTACTAATTTTGAGTGAAGTGATTTTAAGCGACAGAAATATCTGAAAATGAAGTAATTCGTTTATTTTGTTTTGTTTAAATGCCCGATGCATCAACCTTTCGTCGAAACTTGCACCTTGTCAACGACAAGGACGACGACATTTATCTCTTTGTCGTGCAGAGTAGTAGTTGCCGATTTCAGTGGTAGTTTATAAGGAACCTCACTCTTTAATTTGAATACGATTTACAAAGTGATATATTCGCCACTCCCGAGTCGAGAGTTCAACTATTTCAATAGATAAAAATGCCGCGGAGAAAGATCAAAAAAGAAGGTGAATCGAGTGGAGAAGCCACTCTAGCTCCACCAATCCCTGATATAAAAATATCTGAATCCTTAGCATAATTTACTCCCTCTACGGAGGCGTTGGCGGTCGCACGGGCTAAATTAGGGCCCGTGGACCTTGAAGAAGACGATAGACTAAGCTCAGTGTTAAAGAGGCTAATACGTTCGACACGCAGTGCACCGACGAGGGTATCAACGACGCGAGCGAAAAACGAAAACCGGTAGTAGTAAAAAGAAGCGGAACGATAAGTTACGCGAAGTGGAGCGCCTCCTTGAAGAGCTCATCCGCGATCGCGAAGAGGACGTGGGTCGCTTTGAAGAAATACACGAGCATATCGACTTAGTAGAAACGCGTATGACAGAATAAGCCGCTCAAACAAAGCTTTATATCGAGAGAACTATTAACGAAAATAACGTGGTAATATATGAACAACAGAGACACGCAATAGATCGTAAACGCATCATGCTTATTCCACATCAAGCTCCTTGGTCAGCAAGTTAGAACCACCAATTTTCGATGGAAAAAGCCTATGACCGGTACGATTCATTGAGGACTTTGAGAACTTTTGTGAGGCTGCAAAGCCTCCCTCGCATCAATTAATTACATTCACAGTAATTGCCTACGGAGATTTGCAGATGAGTGATGGCATCTGGTGCAAGATATCACTTGTCTTGAAGAATTAAAGACCGCTTTTCTTCAGCGGTACTGGAGTGATGAGCACCAGTTCCGCATTAAGCAAAATATCGAACTTGGTTACCATCACGAAAACACGAGAATTCGTCGCGTCGAATACGCAATTCAAATTTTTAAAGACGCTCGTGATTTGGTTCCTCCATTGTCCAAGCAAGAAACAATCCGCAGTCTATTGCGTCGTTTCACCACGGAGATAAAAACGGTAATAATTTCACAGGAAATTCGTACCAAACCGTAGTGCATTGCCCTCCTTGAATCCTATGATCAAGTAGCAACCTTCAACTGCGAGCGACTTGCCCTTCGAGAAAACCATCCTCGGGCAATGAAACAAGAAAATGCTAATCCATCTCTTCCGAGGAGGAGTGATGCATAATCTCCTCACTAAAACGTAAACTTAAGCGAGCAGGGAACGCGACAGAATACGTTTGCGAATTACCCCAGTCAAAGTCCGCCAAGCCCTCAAGGTTTCACGTACCACTGGCGCGAACGTATCCGCCGGCACAATATATATGAGCAAAAGTTACGTGACAAAATTCGGGAATTACATAAGTGACGCGACAAAATGGAAATTAATCGACGATATAATACTTAAGAATTGTGATGGAATCTTTAAGGCTGTATTACCAGACCGTACCAGTACGGACACCTCGGAGTAATTAAATGTCACAAATTGCGAGTTGCGACAAATACATAACATAATACTGAGCGAGCCAAACGAGTTATTATCTGTCGATTTTTACGGGCCTTTGCCTGCTGGAAAAGCAAGAATACGCTATCTCTTCGTAACTATAGTTGTATTTAGTAAATTTGTTATGATATACCCCATGTATAATGCAACAACGAAGGCAACATTGGCAAAATTATTCAATGATTATATTCCTCGGTTTGGTAAACTGAAGCGAATACTTTCAGACCAGGGTACGCAATGTACTGCGTCTCAATGGGCCCATCGACTAAAAGATAAGAACATTACCCCAGTGTTCACCTTAAATCGACATCCACAAGCGAATCCTGTTGAACGCGTAAAACTGGAATTGTTAAAACTGTCCAGAATTTTCTTCAGCGATGAGCATTCCAGCTGGATAAGGCGGGTAAGCGTCGTTCAGGATCGTATAAATGAAGAAAGTCATGATACTACATTGTTTACTCCAAAGGAAGTACACTTAAGTGAAAAGCCATGGAAGACTTGGTCGGAGTGGTTTGAAATTAACCCTGAATATAAAATTGAGAAAAATTATGAAAAAATCCAAGAATTAGGAAAAATATGCAAAAAGCCGCGAAAAAGCGTTTTGACAAAAGTCACAAATTACATACATTTAAGGAAAACGATTTAGTTTTAGTAAAAGCGTATAATACCTCTAATAGAGAGACTAAAATAAAATTAGCAAATTCTTTGCTCTCTATGAAGGGCCATACAGAATAATTGAAAAAGTCGGCCATTCATCATATAGAGTTGCAAACCCTAAGAGTGGAAGGGAAAGAGGAATTTTTACTCGTTTCCCTACATGCCTAGAGATAATGAAGAAATGAAGAAATTCTCAATTGTAGAAATGGTGCATCGATGAAATCAGTCGTACAGAATAAGACTGCAGCGCCGAGCCACGGAGCGTAGGTTCAAAACTTTAACAATAGGGGACCTCCAAGAACGTAATAAGCCAAACAGCGAAGAAACATTTCATTTTAAAGCAACTGGGACAGAGATGCTGAAATCCGAAAAAGAATGTGAATCTGAAAAAATAAAGTAAAACGTTTATGTAAATAAAAAAAACCTAATTACTCACTCATCTATATAACATGTACTTATAAATTTAAATACGTCCTCATCTAAGATTACAAAATCCTGTCCAGGGGTCGTACACTCCTATGTAAAAATGTGACGCGCATCAGATTAACTGACAGGTATTGCTCTAGATGGCGCGTCGAGTACGGTTGGTCGGTAACGTCAAAGATAATGAATAATGCCTGAGAGGTTTGAAGACGATTCTAAAACGAAAAAAAATATTATAGTCATAATAATATAATAAAGAATAAAAATGAGGAAAATTGTGCATTATTTTAAACTATTCAACGAAACCTGTAAAATAGTAGAAAATTTGTAATAAAAAAGAAATTTGAAAAAAAGGTATTACGTTGCTTGTGTTTTCATTTACTTTCATATAGTTAATTAATTAATTTGTATCAATTATTTTTTAATAAAAATAAAATAATCGATTTTACTTTTATGTTTACAACAGCAAATTTTAAATAAATGCAAAAAATTGTTAAAAATATTTAATATTGTAAAATATATTCATTAAAAAATATTCTATATTGTATATTTTCGATAAAAAAGACGATTTGAAACTGTATATTTTTATTCGATACATCATGCTTGATGAGGAATCTGTAAAATATTAAATTATTCATTTTTAATATGCTGTTATCATGTAATAATTTTTTATAAACAACAATAGCTTGATTTTATTGTGTTTTATTTTTAATAGTGTTATCATTGAATGAACTACAAACATAGCTGCTCAATCTTTAAGTACATGAAATGAGAAATATAAAATTAATCAATTGTAAATAAAACGTTTGCTTAAGCTACAATTTTGATAAATTCATTTTCGATGCGACAACTGCCTACTCATGCAGAAGTAATCTGTCATTTGTGTTTCATGAATTTAGAAAATCCGAAATTTCGGCTGCTTTTTATTTTTATTTTAATTTTATGATATTTGTTAATATACTACAATTGTTTCTTACACGTTTTTTTATAATTTCATTTTCATAAAAATAAACGTAACTTTCTAACATTTGCTAAAAGT
>JABFQD010003722.1:0-12762 GCA_022817045.1 Psix sp. ZL-2020 | reverse complement strand
AGCCGCCAAAACTGTAAGCGATGCAAAGAGCCCTGGACCAGACGGCATTCCAAATGCAGCCCTTAAGTATGCCATCAGGCTGAGACCCTACATCTTTCTCAAGATGTACAATGCTTGTCTTAGAGAGAACACGTTTCCAGCCTGTTGGAAAAAACAGTATCTTGTTCGCCTACCTAAAGGAGACAAGCCCCCGAATGAGCCGTCATCTTACCGACCAATCTGCCTTCTGGATACTGCCAGTAAACTACTCGAGAGAATAATCTCGAACAGACTCGAGCAATTTAGCGAGAGAAAATGTGGTCTCTCTGGGAACCAATTCGGCTTCCGCAGAGCCAGATCCACAATAGATGCTGTAAACAAGGTTGTTGGTATTGCTCGAAAGGCAATAGCAGGTAAAAGCTGGAAGCGTGGGAAAAAGAAATATTGCGCTATAATCACATTAGACGATAGAAATGCGTCCAACTCCGCCCGATGGAGTTGCATTCAGAATGGACTACGAAAGATGGAGGTGCCACTCTATCTCAGGAGTATTATTAACAGCTATTTCTCGCAACGGTTCCTGACTTAGAGACAGGAACACATTCGTACAGGGTGACGGGTGGTGTACCGCAGGTCTCGGTCCTAGGTCCATTACTTTGGAACTTTATGTATGAATAGGTGCTGAGACTTTCTCCGCCCGAGGGAACTGAGACAGTAGGATTTGCTGATGATTTGGCCCTAGTAGTTGTTGGCAAATTCCTTGAAGAAGTGACATGCTCCGTGAATAAAGCAATTGACATCATTCGTCAGTGGCTTTTTTTAGTCTGCTTAGAGACGGCAGACCACAAAACAGAGGCTGTTCTCGTGACAGAAAGGAAGATTAGAGAGACCATCACCTTGGCTGTTGGAAATTGTGATATCACCTCCCAACGCTCACTCAGATACTAGGGTGTCCAGATTGATGCCAGATTACGATTCGACAACCACCTTCGAATCACTAGCCAAAAAGCATCGCGGATGACCAACGCGCAGTCGAGTATCATCCCAAATATCGGTGGGCCGAGACAAAGTCCGAGACGTCTTCTCTCTACGGTCATCAGCTCTGTTCTGTTATACGCCGCTCCAATTTGGTCAACAAAACAATGGACATAGCAGCCAATGCTATGCCGATGGCTGGATTCTATCGGAGAATCGCGCTGTCTATCGGAGAATCGCTACGCGTCGCATGTGCTTATCGCACAGTTTCGAGGGAAGCCATCTGTGTGATAGCGGGTATGATTCCAATAGATCTGTTGGCGGACGAGAGGAAGAGAATCTATCAACTGGTTTATGCTCCTGACGGTAATACAAGGTCTTAGGAGATATCGAGGGAGAAGAAACAGACCATCGATAACTAGCAACAACGATGGGACTCTTCGAGCGATGGTCGATGGACCTATTGCTTGATTCCAAACATCGAGACTTGGATATCGAGGAAGCATGGGGAGGTATGTTTCTACCTGACCTAGCTGTTCACTGGGCATGGCTGTTTCTGAGCTTACCCAGCTAGGCTCGGACTAGAAACCTCAGTGGTATCCCCCAACTGTAATGAGGATGAAACTGCAGAACACATCTTTTTTAGATGCCCTCGCTTCATTTCGGAGAGGGATGGCCTGGAGAGATAGCCGCAAAACTCGATGACACCTGACAACGTTGTCAGCTTAATGATATTAAACAAAGACAACTGGGAGGCAACGACGAACATGGCTGCTCGTGTAATCAAAGTGCTTCAAGCGGAGGACAAACTGAAATGGAGGCGTCCATGATGTGGTGTAGATAATTAATATCTACTCCCTCCCATGCGAAGTAATACTTGACGTTAGTCCCGCGTGGGGATTACTGGATGCCACAAGGGTTAGGTTTTCAATGGGTAAGGGTGTACGGATCGAGTCCCGCACACTCGATGGTAGTCATGAGAGACATGCCACCGAGAAGTGCGTTAAGTGCATTTTCCTACCCTGTAAAAAAAAATATATATATATATTGTCACGCCTGAAACATTTAAATAAAAAAGGGCGGACAAAAGTAATGTAAACTATTTTAATAAATAATTATGTTATGCCAGGAACATAAAAAATAAACCACCAATTACGTCAATAAATAAAAAGAAATTTATTCAATATAAATAAAATACTGAAATTAAATAAATGATCTTCAAAATCAAAATAATGTCATGATAACTGACTAACTCAAATAACGTAATAATTTGCAATCCACAATTTAATTTTACTTTTACTAATCAGGCTAGCACGTGCCTCAGCGACGGAACCAAACTCAGACTATTTGTTCAGAATTCACTCAATGTGAAGAACACTCAGCGGCCACGAGACGTTCATTTTGGGACATAAGAGCCACTGGCGAAATTCCGGGGACCTCCATCGGATTCATCCATAGATTCACGAATCTATCCAACCCTCGTGTGATCAGTCTAATTGTTGTGCTCGGGTGACCGCCAATGATATCACGATATCCAAAGAAACAAGAAGCACAACCACATGTCACCCGAGTCACATAGAAAGAATCCCAGAGCATTGACCTAATTATTCGAGTGTCTGAACTCGATTTTGGCCTAATTTCGTCTCATGGCGGTGGCGCCACCCCTAATCCTGCTGATCTAATAAATCGATTATATCGACGCGGCGCACGCTTCAAACATCACGTCTCAGATATCTATATATATATATATACAGGGTGCTTAAAAAGTTCCGGAACGGTCAAATATCTTGAAAAATTACTGTTAAGTCGGGGAAACAAAAAACATATGTCTAATATTTTTCGAAAATCTATTCAATGACACCAAATTCGGATTCCTTGCATCAAAATACGTAACTTTTGTCGGAAACGTTTTTGCAAATTTTTAATAAAAAATGCTCAAATTTTGAAAATTAAAATTTTTCCTCCAATGACACGTATATTTTTCTCCTCGCAATAATGATGAATTCACATTATGTTGTGATTCTGCATCTTTTTAGAAAAAATTATGGTTTTTAAAATTTGAACAATTTGTCTTGAACATTTCCGACAACGTTATCGACAAAAGTTACGCATTTTGATTCAAGGAATCCGAATCTGCGATGAAAAATGGGGATTCCTATTTGAAAATTAGAAGTTGCCCTCACCTCCACCCCCAGATGTGGGCTAGTCCATTTTGTGTGTCGTCGGGTAAGGTTTTCAAAAATATTAGGTACGTGCTTTTTTTACATCGCAATCATGATAATTTCAGATTAAATTGGGATTTCGCCCTTTTTTAGCAAAAGTTTTAACTTTCAAAATTTAAGCATTTTTTATTAAAAATTTGCAAAAACGTTTCCGACAAAAGTTACGTATTTTGATGCAAGGAATCTGAATCTGCAATAAAAAATATGGGTTTCTATTTGAAAATTTAAAGTTGCCCCCACCCCCACCCCAAGAGGGGGGGGGGTCGAATTTGGTGTCATTGAATAGATTTTCGAAAAATATTAGACACGTATTTTTTGTTTCCCCGACTTGACGGTAATTTTTCAAGATATTTGGGACACCCTGTATATGTCGCCAACGGCCGCCAGTTACTGGCTTATAATGATCACCACAAATTGATCACCTCCAGACGGGATGTTCCACTTACGATCAGTGAGCAACAGTTCCATCCGGAGGTGCTCCAGGGATTCCAGTCTCATAATTGCGTCGAACATCACTTGCAGTGCCATCCGGAACACCAACTCTGTCTGTTCATCTTCCAGGGAAATCGGAAGAGTCACCTCTCCAGTAGTTGGTTTGGTTCTGCGGTTCGCAAGGATCATATCAAGCGTCAGGCGAGCGGACTTCAGCGTGGTAAATTTTCGGAGTTGTCCAGCGGGGGCGCGAGCGGTACGCTACGACTTCCATCCGAGCGACGCTCCGGATGCTCACTCGCGCTACTCAATTTTCAGATGAACCAAACCTTGTAAATCGCAATATTTCTGAAAAGGAGTGAAGGGGAAGGGAACTGGAGCAGGAACAGTCGTCAAAATTACCTAGGCGCAAATAGCAAGCAAAAGCAACTCGCACAATCGCAAAACAATTCAATTCAATCAAAAATAGCATAAATAAGCAAGGACTGACTAAACCAGGCAGGATGGTAGGCTAGCAGATAAAAATAAACAAAGCGATTCGTTAAATTCAAAATAAACATTATTTTCTGATTTCAAAAATAATTTTAATCTTATATCTCTCTCTTACAAATAAAAATAACAAAAATTATGAATTTCTATCAAAATTTTAATTAGCAATGTTATCCATGTAACCGACACAATCAAAACATGCGCTCAAATTCTCCGAAAACGCGAGCAAAACCAAAACACAACCGGCAACCTTGAGCCAAGTTAACTAAAAATAAAGTTAATATTCTAATCTTGAAACAGCTCAAAATTATGTACAGGACAGGGATCAACTTAGAACCGTCGGGCAACATTTTCGAAACCGAAACAAATCAGAATTTATAGAAATTATCGCGCGCACTCGGCGAAACACCGACGGTGCACCGAACAACAGAAACTCTAGCGCGAAAGCACTAAAAAATCAAAAAAAAAAGGAACGGGCGTACATTATTTTAACGAAAAATACGGGTCCGCTTCATCGGGCCCCACGTTGGGCACCATTTGTAACGCGGCAGCGGCCAACGCAGCGGAAAACGCCGACGACCGCCGGTTGCTGGCGATTAATGCGGAGAAAACGGGGAAAATGTTGGGCACCAGATCACCGGAGTGATCACGGGAACGCGATCGGGCGAAACGACAGGTGGAAATCAAATGACAATAAACTCTTATTATTTAACTTTTTAAATACTATTTATTATCAAAAAGAAAATAGAAGGAAAACTTTGCTTCATTGAGACTATTTATATGGATGCTGCCTCGCGATAGCAGTACCCCAACGCAAACGACGCATGAAAACTCTTACAAGCGCAGAAAACAGCACAAAAATCGGGCTATTCGTTGCGACGCAATTTGTATCGGTAAGTTAATTAGTGCGAGAGAGAGAGAGAGAGAGAGAGAGAGAGAGAGAGAGAGAGAGAGAGAGAGAGAGAGAGAGAGAGAGGCAAACACGCGCGTTTACTTTTACCACTTACTTCTCGTTTTATTTATTCCGCAACAACATCGAAAACGGGCGAGCACAAAGCCTGCCCTCTCCCCCTCTCGCAAATTGCGTCATTACGGCAACAATGGGCCGCGCACGACAATTACCGATTGTTCGAGCCAAACCGAGCTCGTCGCTCGGCGCACCTGCGCCATGGGCTCATGCGCAACTCAAAATTCGAGAGGGCCCGGTTCCGAAAACGACATCGAACCGAATCCGTGCACGCCTGAACACACACATATGTAAACGATCGCGTCGCAATAAAGTTAACGAAAATCAATCAACCATTAATTGACCACGCCCCGTCCTAACATTGCGAGTAATTCCAACACCGATTATCGAGCGTTTTCCCCGAATCGGTCGCGGTTTGTCGCGCGTGGTTTCAGGTACATATACAATAATAATATCTATGTAAATAAACAAAATGAACAATCGATTGAACAAAAGCAATTTAGTTTGTATCATTTAAGGCTTCGTTTCATAACTGTTGAATAATTACCGCAATTATTATTTGTTTATTAGATGGTTATATTTTTTTGCATTACATATTTCCATATAAATTATTCCTTTTCTTAAAATGTTAAAATATCCAAAAGAGACTTTCAAAAAATATATCAATAGCAAACATAAATATAAAATTTGATACTAAAAGGAACATTTATGTAACATGTTTTTATAAATAACACATTTTCAAGTTTTACTTTGAATATCTTATTTTGTTAAATTTAAATAATATTGCACAATTAATGTTTCGCAAATTTCACAAATCTACACAACAAACCTTTTTTTCAATTTAAACATCTCTTATTTTATTAATTTTGATTATTTTAAACTTTTTTTAATTTATACGTTCACTTAGGGAATGACATTTATGTAAATAACGAGGCTGGGACATTCAGTCAATATGGGGTCCGCGATAAATGTTGACAAGAACATTTGATTTAAATCGATTGCGTAATAGAAGAGTTTCTGGCATTGATTCTCCAGTTAGAGAGTTCAATCCTCAAAAATATAAAGTCTTAAAAAGTTAAATATTTCTTACATTACACACATTTCTTACATTTACTATTAGATTTTTTCGATCATCTAAGTATCATTGAAGTTTATTATACCCTAGGCATTTCGAAAATGTAATGTTAATTAAAAAATTAAATATTACTTTTTCTTCAACGTATGTTATAGGATATATAATAATTTTAAGAATATAACTAGTAGAAGGAATTTGCGGAACTGGGCTAAAATATGTTATTTTGTGTTTATTTTCGTTAATTCATTTTTTTGCACTTATTGAACGTGAGCTAGCTAAATAGACTCTATTTCAATGGAAACAAAAATTTCCGTGATAAATCTTAGATCAAATTTTCAAAACTTTTCTATTATTTTTATCTAAATTTTCTCCGCTTATCATACACATGACAGTTCAGTTATTTAGACTATTCAAATTAATTTTTAAGGAAATTTTTTGTTTTTTATGTTCATATAAATTAATAAATATTCAACAAATGATTTTTTCTGATCATTTCAAAGATCGATTGATATGTAATAACCTCAGAAGACAAGCCAAAAAAGAAGCCCTGCGAAAAATGAATAAATATATTACGGAAAAACACTGTGATGTAATGAAGCGCTACACATTTCGCAATATGTAAATATGTTTTATACTTCTAAAATTAGTTGATTTATTATTTAAATTCTACATTACATATCTTTATTTTATCAACATTCCATTAATGATATTTTCATACTAAAATTTGAGTTCAAATTTGCATTAGAATTAAATTTTTAAGTAAAAGATGTAAAATTAAGAAGAAAATAAAATAGATAATAAATAAAAAATTCAATAATTTAAAATTTTGAAATTTAATTTATATATTTTATCAAAATTTAAATCAAAATACATAATCAAATTCAAACTGACATTCAAATATCAATTTCAATTCAAAACAATCATTTTTGCAGTATTTTCAGTTTTTAAAAATAAATCAAAATGTCATACTTTCTGACAAAAATTGAGATGCTTTGGTTTTGTAAGGACTGTTGATATAATGATATGCTAATAATAATTGCTTTCATTAAAAACAGCAATAATGTTTTATTTCAAAAATTAATAATAAATGCAGTTTTGTTCAATATTTTAAAATTCTCATCCCAGATTGGAAACAATAATTGTTTAACATGCCACCTGGTGGTTCCATTATTGAATACAAGTAGTGCAAAATTTAAACGTATAACATAAATTTATTTTCAACTTATACTCTTAAATGGGATGCTAAGTGTGAGTGTGAATTCCTATAAACGGGCTCTTGGGATGAATGTGAGATCCGTATAAACGGGCTCTCCCAGGAGTGAATCTGAAATGAATGAATGAATAGCTACAAACCTCTAATATAACGGTCGGAGTTCATCCCTGACTGACATGGGGCGTGACCAAGGATGAACTCTGGGAGGGTAATAGTTTCCTGATGCAACTAAGAAACAGTTTACTGATATTCCTCTGCGCAGGGGGGCATCGGTTAGTCTCTTTCCCGTTGGTTCCCTCAAGAACGGACCTCTGCGCTCCAAACTAAGGTGTGCAAATACCGTGCTCTTAATTGCATGGTCAGGGGAAAGCCTGGCATTAAACGATTTCTGCCGTATACCTAGCGACCTCCGGCAGTATGTAGTCTTACTCGACTAATAGAGGCGCTCTGACCGAGTGAACCTGCCATCCCGCCATACTCGTGGGAACCAAATAGACATGAATATTAAAAAATCTAGTGAGAGAGAGGGATATACTAGTGATACTAGCGATCGGGCATCGAAACCGAAAGCCATAGGAGCAACAGGTGCTTCATCGGAACTGGACTTTGAACCGGCCAAGATGGACACCAGTGAGGAAAGGGTTCACAAGACCCAACCAAGGCTTTCAGAAGCTCAGAGGAGGAGGAGGCTTCTGAAGCAGTAAGCTCTTAAACTAGGAGAGGCACTCTCTTTCTTCGGCAAGGGGAAGAAGAAGACAGTGGGGGCGAACACGACCCCAAAATCAGGTACGGGTAAGAGGGTGGCCTCCCAGAGTTCGAGTAAGGACATAACCAGTAAGCGTCGCAGGAAACATTTCCCGCGATGAGAAGAGTTGGCACATATACCTCAGCGGCGGCCAACCTGCTCAGGGTCACACTAACGTGTAGCGAATACCTGGGCGGGAAACTGCCTGCTGAAGTATGTAAAAGGATCCGGGAAGGGATCGTCGAGAAAGTACTGGGCACAAAGGAGGGAGAATTCGTTCCCAGGTTCAGCGAAACAACCCAGTATCTACTGCCTTGTCGTAATGGGATTGGACGACCCATCCCTCGAGGTTGTACAAGACAGAAACTTCAGGCTCTATGCGGGCGTTGAAGAGACTGTATTGAAACTCCTTGACAAGAACCCACAGGAATCTAAAAGCACCGCGGAGGGGGATAATGTTTGTTCGGATTAGGAATTGAAGAAAAAAAAGGCAATAAACGGAGTGAGGGTCAATTGCGGAGAACCAGACTGTGTGTCCGTAGTAAACCTGCAATTTACCCAGATTAACCTCCACTATTACAAAAGCTCCTCTGCCGTCTTGGTAAGGAGCATGGCGCTGGCACGTACATGCATAGCCCTGATACAGGAACCGTCGTTACTCAGGGGATGTATCAAAGGGCTGCATAATGAAGGGGAACTGTATGTACCCCAGGGAGAAGAAGGGGTGAGAGCGTGAATTATAGCCAAAGGTATTGATGGGCTTTTGTTGTAGGATCTGTGCTCAAGGGACTGCACATTTGGCTATGGGGCCAAATGGGAGGAGCAGAGATATTCTGATCTGCTCCACGTATCTTCCCCATGAGGAACCAGTACCAAAAGTAGCAATGCGCAAAGTCATGGAGTTCGGTAGACAAAATGCAATGGACCTTGGAATCAGGTGTAATGCAAACTCACACCATGTAGTGTGGGAAAGCACGAATACCACTGGCAGGGGCGAGCGGATACTGGAATTCCTGACTGGCACAGAGCTCAACATAGTGAACCAAGAGAACATGTCGACCTTCGTCACAAGGAGCAGAGAAGAGGATTTGGACTTGACTCTGTGTAATATGAATCTGAAAAGAGATATACATAGATGGAGAGTAAGCAACGAATTATCTATGACAGATCACAGAACTATTTTCTTCGAAATCAGCAAGATTAACTGGACTGAGTACCAGTCTGAACTTGGGGACAGATTAAGGCTGATAAGGGGCAGGTACGGATCAGGGGCAGATCTGGAATGGACAGTGGAACATCTGGAAATAGCCGTGGTCAAGACGTACGAAAATAACTGCCCCTTAAAAGTCAGAAGACCGCCAAAAGCAGCTTTTGGGTGGAGCGGACACCGGGAGAGCTTGAGACGCATGGTGAGGAAGGCCTTTAATAAGGCAAAGAAAATAAATGTACCCGAGATATGGGACATCTGCAAAAACCACCTGAGAGCTTTTGAAAAGGAAGTGGTTGAGGCTAAGAGAAGGGCTTGGCGGGAGTTCTGCTCAGAACAAGAGGAGAGGATGCTCCTGTAAGGACAATGAAGCCAAGCTTAGACTTCTCACACTACTAGAATACGACTAGAATACGGCGATGCAAATAGAAACGCCGAAGAAAGTGAAATAGGCAATCGACAGCTTCGACCCTTACAAGGCCCCGAGTCCAGACGGCATTTTTTCCAAAAATGTTACAGGAGGGGTTACCCTCTTGTCTAGGCCTGATAAACGGGGTTCTGAGGGGGTCTGTGGCTGTTGGATACATACCCAGGAAATGGAAGAAGACCAAGGTGATATTTATACCAAAACCTTGCAAAGGAAGTTACACCAAGACGGGTGACTTTAGGCCAATTAGTCTCATCTCGTTTCTCTTGAAAACACTAGACAGACTGATAGATATATTCATTAGATGCGGAGCACTGATAAAACATCCGCTGCATGACAATCAGCATGCCTATCAGTAGGATAAATCCACAGTACTTCACAATGTGTTATACATTGGGAAGGCCTTTGAGGACAGAGAAGTGGCTATTGCCGCCTTTGTAGATATAGAGGGAGCATTGAATTGCATCACTGAAAAAGCGATTACAATGGCTGCAGAGAGACACAGCGTACCGTAGACGGTCATTAGATGGATTGTACGTATGCTGGAGGGCAGGCAAGTACATAGTGTATGGGGAGAAAATGTAACCCAAGGAACCATTAACGAGAGGTGTCCACAGGGTGGAGTATTATCTCCGCTACTTTGGAATCTAGTAATTAACGAACTAGTGGTCATACTCAACGGCATCAGCATTTTTACCGTTGAATATGCCGATGACTTTGTCCTCCTAGTCAAGGAGCAGTACGAAGAGGTTCTGCCAGACCTATTGACAGAAGGACTAAGGAAAGTAGAACAGTGGTGTGAAGAAAAGTCTCTGAGGGTTAATCCCGATAAAACTGCGATAGTTACCTTCACAAGACGATACAAAAGATCAAACACTGTAAAGAAATAACCTTCTACGAGAATACCGTATACGGATGGAGCGAAGTATCTAGGGGTATACCTGGATAAGAAATTGATATGGGGAACCCACCTACAGAGACAAATTGAGAAAGTGTTACAGTTACTCATGCAGTGTAGGGCAGCCATAGGCTCAGACTAGGGACTTCAACCCGAAAAAGCATTATGGCTACACCAAGCTGTTGTGATACCGAGGCTAACATACGCAGCAGTAGTATGGTGGAAAGCAACCGAAAAGGATATCCGAGTAAGAATCCTGGACCATGTACAGGCTGTCGCACTTAGGGAAACTTTCGGAGTAAAAAAGAAGTACTCCAATAGCTGTGATCAACAGA
The DNA here is from genome assembly GCA_022817045.1 of Psix sp. ZL-2020. Taxonomy (NCBI): domain Eukaryota; kingdom Metazoa; phylum Arthropoda; class Insecta; order Hymenoptera; family Scelionidae; genus Psix; species Psix sp. ZL-2020. The sequence goes on along the minus strand of JABFQD010003722.1, from coordinate 1,798 downwards.
CTGATGAACCAGGTCAGCCTAGACCTGATTATTATCCGGAGGGCGGCCAGGGTGGAACTCAGAATGTTGAGTTGCAAGCAATGGAGAGAAAGAGGGAGTACAAAACACGAAGAAATCTTAGGTAAAATTCCAGTTAACCAAGATCCGGCTGTACTTCAGGATAGATCAAACAAAAAACTTGTTTGGGAAAAAATATAAATTAAAAATCCAGAGTAGAGAGACTTGGAGAGAAAAGTACGGCAGGGTTGCCAGTGTTGGCGGTTTGTCGCCAAATTGGCGATTTTAAGTTTGTCCCGGTGACTAAAAATTGATGTTGGTGATTTGGCGATTTTTTGGCTACTTCGATTAAAATGATTTTTTTTCTACTACTTACTTTTTTCAATTTTTTAGTACTACAAATTGTTTAGAATCATTTAAAAAATCAAATTCTCCAAATTGGAAAACCGACGGTTCATCAAACCAATATCCTATACCAAAATCTAGTGACATTTCATGTTTCATCTCTTAGATTAAAGATAGAGAATTGGATTTATATACTAATCTCTATGTCTCTGTTTATATACTGCCCAAACTATACAATTTTACCTAAAAAGTGGCGCCATCTTCTTATGCTTGTTTTTCTGTTATCGACTGTGGAAGAGAAAGAGAAAGAATTACTAGAATTACTTGGTAACCTTGCAGTGCTGCAGTATTATTCGTGTTGTTTTTCAAATGAAATTTGAACATATTTGAGAAATTTAACGATTAAGAATGGTAAATACAAATTAATAATGCCGAAAACAAATGAAAAAGGTAAACGAGCCTACAAATTAGATTGGGAAAGAGAACCTTAGGCAATAGGTAAAGCAAATTATAATGTTTATTCAATGAAAATGAAATTCAACAGAAAAAAGAGTTAGAAGCAAGTTTGTGGTTTGCAAGGAATTCAACTGTGCATAATAATTTCAGAAAACGATTTAATTTTTAAACAAAAAAAATTAACGAACTTAAAAATAATATATTTTCCTTGCAAGCTGTAGTAAAAATTCTAGAAAAAATAGATATCAAAACGATTTAACATACATAAAAATTGAATTACTTTAGGTTGGCTCAAAAGAAACAACGAGGATGAGTCAAAGACTTATTGCAAAGTTTGCAAAGTTTCTTTGCGATGTCATGCAGGTGATTTACAGAAGCATGCAGCAACAAGTATGCATAAAAAAAATTCGACTGCACTTCCGACCGCTGGTCAAGGAACATTGCCATTCAAAGCAATCGTCTCTGATCAAGAAAAAGATAGAGACTTAAAATTAGCGGTTTATATAGCAATGCATTCTGCCGTTAAAAGTATGGACCACCTTTGCGACCTTTTAAAAGATGTTGGTAAAGGCATTTCGATAGAAAAACTTCAAATGCATCGGACAAAATGCGGAAATTTGATAAAATATGTTATTGCGCCTTGCATGCTACAAGACTTATGCAAGGATGTGGGAAATATGCCATACTCCTTGATTGTTGACGAGTCAACAGATATTTCGGTGGTGAAATATTTATGCATATGTATTAAATATTTCAGCGAAAAACAAGGTCGAATTGTTACTGATTATCTAGGTAATTTTTTTACAAGTTTAATTTTTAACAATGCATTCTTTTGACCATTATTATTTTATTAATCGCGCATATTTCTTAAAAGTATGATATCAGTTGAATCAGGATCGGCAAATACTCTATATACAGCAATGAAATCCTACGTTGAAAAAGCTGGACTGGATTTATCTAAATGCATTGGACTCGGGACAGATGGAGCAAATTCCTTGTG
>JABFQD010003721.1:0-12765 GCA_022817045.1 Psix sp. ZL-2020 | reverse complement strand
ACTCAAGTTTTTTTATTATGTGGGTCTAATTTTTTGTCTTTTGTTTTTTATATTGAATTTTTAGTTGAAGTAAAAGTTATATATTTTTAAATTTTGTTATATTTAATTTTAAAATATTCACATTTAATACCAATTTTTTTCAATTTTTTTAATAAAAAAAAAAAAAAAAAAAAAAAAAAAAAAATACTTTAACATAGAAAAGCAATAAGTCAATAAAATTTGTTTGATTTTTTTATTGCAATTAAATTTCGATTGTGGATATTTACAAATACTAAATATAACCCGAAGAAAATGTTTTTATAATAAAATTATCAAATGTATTCAAATTCACCATCTGCCTAATACTTTCTCAACATTTATACAAAGTCTTAGAAGAATATTAATTTATTTAACAAATTCAACAAAGTAACAAAAATAGTATGTCATAAAATAATATTCAAAAGCATTATAAGTTGTTTCCAAACTGTTCTATCTGCTCAATAACATAATCCATGAAAGAGGTCGTCGGTGTTGGCCGACAGGCAATAACCATTCTGAAAAAATTGCCAATATTTTTATAGCTTAATGGAGTGTAACCTATCATTAGAGTTCCTTCCAAAATCATGCGCTCTTTAATGAGAGGTGCTATTGTGTATAATTTATCCCACCACTCTTTCGTTTCTTCCTTATTTCTCATGCTCGGTGGTATGTACCTATAATTAACAAACCATTCAAAAGTTGGCACGAAACAAATCATTTTCAAATATACACACAAATCTATTTCTATTCTCCCATAAACCATAAAATAAAAACCCATCGAATTACCAAAAGCAAATATTAGTCCCCTGAAAAGTTGGCTGTACAAGTCGAAATCCTGGTCTACTTTTGATTTTGTCAACAAAATAATTTGCAACAAACATCGAAGTGTCGACAAAATGTTGCAGACCTTTTGTACCTCGAGCTTTCCACATCAACCAAAATTTAATAGCATCTACCTAAAATGCGATTAATATATGTCAAATAAACGAAACACAAATGTATTTGCAAAACATCGTACAACTCGTCGACATACTTTTCTGCCACACTGCACACTTTTGTCACCCGTGTCCCAGCTGACGTCGTAAAATTTATCCTGTTGGAATAAATATTTGGCTCCGGCGCAGTTGGCTTCGTGCAAGGAATTCTTTCCTTTGACAAAAAATAGGGAACACTGGAGAGGCACACCAAGCATTTTGTGCGGATTCCAGGCGAAGGAGTCGGACCTATCATTAATAAAAAGCATTGAGATTAGTCTATCCAAAGGAATGGACGTCGGCATTAAATGTTAACTAACAATTCAACTCCTTTCAAGCGGTCGCGATACTTTTCCGAAAAAAGGAACATTCCTCCCAGACACGCCTGCAAAATAATATCGATAAATAATTAAGAGAGCAAAATGTGCAAATTCATATTGTCATAAAAATACCGACGTCGATGTGCAGCCATATATCTTCCTTTTTACAAATCGCGGCGATCTCTTCGAACGGATCAAAAGCGCCCAAGACGGTCGTGCCAGCGGTGGCGGATACAAAAAATGGCACCTGGCCATTATTCTTAGATTTCTGGATGGCCTCCTGCAAGGCCTTGGCATCCATGCGGCCCAGCGAGTCGGTTTTCACCTGATGAAGAAAAATTTGTATGGGTTATTTGATCTAGATTGATCTAGAGATAAGAGCAATTATCGAAGATACCTTGTACACGTTATCAGTACCGATGCCCAACCAATGGGCTCCTTTCATGATCGAATAGTGGCCTCCTTCGCTAGAAAAACATGCCAATCGAGGCATACCACTGAGACCCTTTGTCTTCGACTCTGGGAATTTAGCGTACCTCGCTAAAACCATGCCGTACATGTTAGAGATGCTGCCTCCTGGTGACATGATTCCGTCGGCCAAAGGCAAGTTTGGATATCCGATCAAAGACAGACATTTCGAAATTATTTCTCTCTCTAGAATAGTGCTCACTGGAGCAACCTCGAAGGTGTACCTGAAATGTTAAAAATCGAGTCTAAATCAATTTTGTCCTTCTAATACTATTATATTTTGATGAATAAAAATGTTTTTTTTAATGACAGAAAGAAGAATGAACTTGTGAAATTATGAATGAAATTCAAACGATAAGGAAATGAGTCAGATAAAAAAAAATGTAGACAGACAAAAAACAATTTTTTTTTTCATTTATAAGTTATTTATAAATTGTGTTAGTGCAAAGAAGAAAGATTATTTACTGGCTCGTATTGATGGCTTCTGTGAGCCAAGCACCTCCCAATCCATACTCATCGACTCCTCCATAAAGTTGATTATGGAAATGAGGACTTGAGGTTTTCACTGAGAAATGGACTATTTGTTTCATCAGTTCCTGAATCTCTTTTCGCGAAGATCCTTCTTCTTTCAAAGTGTAAGGAATTTGTTTCTGCAAATGATGGTTCATTAATCAAAGTCATGCCTTATTGTCTACGAAGAAAATCCAACAATTTGATTGACCTCATTTTTAATTGCAATTAAATAGCATTAATGAAATGCGATAAAGTCAAATGAAATGAAAAACTTGTCGATTTCAATGATACAGTGATGACTAATGATTTCTGTGAAAAGGTTGATTAATGGCTATGTAAAATAAAACACGTTTTCAAAAAATTGTCGTAACTTTTTATGTTATAGGTAACGGAACATCCGAAAAGCAATGATGTAAATGTTAAAGCACTTAGCATATTTGTATTCAGCATTTTTATGATTCTTCTTCTGTAAATCATCAACTTGATGAAAGGAAGGTCAGTTAAGCGCGAGATAATTCAAGATCACCACTTTTGAACTTTATAAACTCAATAAAGCATACGTTGTAATTAAATGCACGATATTATGCAAGACAAATGAACAATTTTTCGAAATAGTCAATCTATCATTGCAGAATATTTCTTCCACATACATATATATTTCACAACTCATATACTATAAATGAGTCCGCGAGATTAGATTAAAAGCAAAGGAAACTCGTATTTATAATACTTATTCGTCGCTCGAGAGTCTGATTTCTTCGAAAATATACAAATTTGGGCGAGTGTGAATTTTGATTAGATTAAACGATCGTTTCAACTGGCGCTTAAAGCGAGCCGTTTGAAATGCAAAATCTTCGACGTTTGGCGAAAGGTTGTTTTGAGTGATGACACAGCATTATACCTGAAGCTCAGTCGGATGCAAAAAGTTGACGACTTTTTGCTCTCCCGATGGATCGAAAAAGTTTTGGTCCTCCAAAACTTGGAGAACGTCGCGCAAAACTTGCAAAACATTGACGCTCGCGTTTGAAGCCATTGGAACAAGTGGACTGACTGAACCAGAAACTTTTAGTTCACGCATTCCCCACCACTGACAAAACTATCGAAGGTATGCGAACGCTCTATGGCCCAAAAGACCAAATCCAAAACGTAGTAGACGAGGATCATTAATGAACAGCGATAAAAAAGAACTTTATCAAGAGTTTATTGTACGTATATCAAAGTTTGTATATTTTCTCCATAACATAAATTACAACTGAGCATTCTTTGTGATTGCTACTGTATTGTTGGAAAATTACTAACATATAAAAGTGATAAATCAAGTCACGTGGTAAATTATCAGGCATCCTGAAACAAAAATCATTTTCATTACTTACAATGTTATGCAGATTCGCTTGTAGAGGATAGCGTAGCAATTTCATAAAAAATGTCTACGTGTAGAGTGAAATTGTTTAGGAGTTATTACTCGACTGACTTTCTCGATGTAAATGTTGAATACCCGGCTTAATAATTACTATAATTATAAAGTGTGGAATTAAATCATGTAAATAATTATTATACTAATGTATCGAATTTGAAAATAACTAAATAATAGAAGTGTTTCAAAACTGGATGTGATTTTGAGTTAAAAAATACAATAAATAATATTACTTCTTTATAACATATTTTACTAACATTATAAAGATATCAAAAATAAAATGTGTTGAAAATATAACGATTTTGAAAAGCAAATATCATTTTTGGAGTTTATCATTCGTGATGATTGCCAATGAAAAATTAATTATCGCTGATATAGATATCTTCATTATGTAAATATTCTATTCTTATACATTAATTACTTTACTGTATCATACAGCGAATTAAAAATATAAATTTATATATTAATTCAATTTAGAAACCAATAAATTGATAACAGTTAAATGGTTTATATAAATTTATTATATGTAAATAACAAAAAAAACTTGTTTGTTATATATACATTATTAATCCTTTATATAAGTTGATTATAGTTTAATATTTATGAACAGCGTGATACAATTATGTTAAAAGATCAAATTAATCTCAATTAAAATTTTACGCATAATTTTTTACTGCTAAACTTGTTCTACGTTTAATTGACAACAAAATAAATGTAAATGTAAAATTATATATTACAATACGAAAAAGTAATAGAAAAATTCAACGGAAATTGTTTTGGTTTATCTATTTACTTTTTTCAAGTATTATCTGTGTTAACATAATTAGAATATCTATATCTATAATAATTAAATTAATAAGCAAATGGATAATCAAGTTAAACTAATAAAACAATTCCACCTTCTTATAAAACTTTAAAAACATAAAAAATAAGAAACAATTAAATTAAAATTCGTTACGGATTTTTTCTCCTTATTCTAATGAAGGTAAAAAAGTTGATGTGTTAATGTTGCAATTAAATTGATATTAAAAAATTATTCAACAAATACTCCTCTATACATACAACATCATTATAGCTAATTTTTCATTGTTTAAATATGCACGTTCCTAGCTTATGCGGTAATTTAATTTACATAAATATTTTCCATTTTGTAATCAATGTTGTTCAAGTTTTTTTTACTAAAAACATGTTAAAACAAATAATAAGTTAACTAAGTGTTATTTAATTTAAACTCATCATATTTTTAGATTTTTTAAAAAGTTTTTTCCCTCGAACCTAATTTTATAAACAATCGAAAAGTTGAGTTACCTCAAAATCGCAATAAATGTAAACTTAATTCAAAAAATGATAGTTTATCTAAAATTATAGTCCCAACAATTAATTAATATAGTCCCACAAATTGTTATCACTTTAACCCTTTTTAGAGCATCTCTAATTATTCTAATCATTTCAAACAACTTCACTTCAACAGTAAACATTTAAAAAACTATTAGCTATCCTCAATTTTGTTCTCATTAAAAAGACAAAGGTATGATAATCATTATCTATTTCTATTAATTAAACTAATATCCTTAATATGTGTTTACGAAAAAAATGAAATATACTTCAAACGGAGATTGGGTGCCAGTTGTTTCAAGCGGAAGTCTTGGGACAAGTCCCTTCATTGAAGCCCATTGTCCGACACACAATTCATGGACCGTAAACTGGACCAGGAGTTTACCAGCAAAGCTTTCTGGACTCTGACACACCAGTCCAGATCCAAAATCCCAAAAATTGGAAGAGTTATATTTATAATTGTCAAGACTCTTTTGCATCAGGTATTTTGTTCTAAGCCACATGGCCAAATAAGCCGCAGAACAGTCACAGTGCCATGGATTCTGCGTTAAACGCAATTGCTGGATTTTTGGAATGTAGTCTAAAATGCGAGCTGGGAGATGAGTCAGAAGATTAGACTCGAGATGCCTAAAATACATACATAATAGATTCATTTAATTGCCTAAAACGTTGTAAATATTTTTGTCTATGAAAATTATACTTTCAAAAAAGAGCGACCTTACACTTTTCGTAAATTGGGCGTAGCCTTAAAAAGGTCTGGATGAAGTATTCTGAGTTTGTTCGAATGTAGAAATAACGTAGTTAGATTCTTCAGCCCCTGGAAGTCGTTAATTTTTAAAATCTCAAGACTATTGCCGTGAAAAATAAGACGTTCCAGCGAGACCAAAGGAACAAATAATTTCTCTGACACACGTTTTAAATTGTTATTTCCTATTTGAAGCTCTTTCAGCGATACCAATCCATAGAAAGCCGTCGCATTGATCTGAAAAATAATTTATTGTCTATAACTAACATGTATAATTTGTAATTTTGTTCTATGTGTAAATTTTGATATTTTTACTATTGATAAATAATGATAATTTAAAATAAATTTAATGAATAAATTTAAATTTGATGAAGATGATAATTTAAAATCATTTTACTACTCACGTGGTAAATTTTATTATCTGACATATCCAAAATGCGCAAGCGCGATAATTTATGAAACAGTTTGCCAGGAATAAATGTAAGTAAGTTGCCTCTCAAATTAAGTTCCTCCAAAAGTACTTGGTTATCGAATATTCCAGCGGGAAGATCTGGCAAGTAATTATCCTCTAATCTTAAACATTTAAGGCACATCAAAGTCCGGAAAGTTTTAAGTAAGAGTGATTTAAGTTGATTCTTATGTAAAAGCAGCTCATCCAAATATTCTAATTCGCTGAAAATATTTTCGGACAGACTGTTTAATTGATTTGAAGACAAATCTAACAACAGCAAATTTTTGTTCACTGAAAATAAACCTTCTGGTAAAGTGCTGAGTTTGTTAGAAGACAAGTCTCTGAAAGAATGCAGACATGTATTTGGAGCAAACATTTAAAATATTCATGAGCAATAGTCAACATTGTCGCAAGGCAAGTATTGAAACTTACACTATTTGCAAATTACGCATCCTGATGAATTGATTGTAATGAATTTCATGTAACTTGTTGTTACTTAATCTCAGATGTGTTGCATTATGTAAGGAAAAAAATAAATTTATCGGCAAATGTTCTATAAAATTATCGTGCAAATCTCTAGAAATAATAAGACGTGAAATTTATTGTTCGCTGGAAATTAAGAATCGAATTGTATTACATGTGAAAATAGATCCTTACAAGTAAGTGAGTTGGTTTAATCCTTCAAATGCATTTTTGTGAATTGCAGTTAATTGATTACTTCCCATGTCACTGCAATTCATACATCAAAATTTACGTCAACAAAAATGCATTTAATATTATTTTGTTATTGTGTTTTCAATTGTAAATAAATATGTAGATAAAATTGTAACAAATACAGGTGACAAATAAAAATGATTTTTCAACGATTTGAATTCTATAATGTTACAATTGAAAATTATTTTCCCAATTTTTGCCGAATTTAATTTTAGATGGTTTTTCGAAATTTATTTATTTCTCGTTTAATAGTTCAATTTCGAAAATCAGTACTTACAGTTTTAATAAATCATCAGGTACAGATTGATCTGGCGGTAAATCAGTCAGTCCATATTTCCAACAGGATAAAGTTTTAGTCTCTAATTTACACCTACAAGGTCCCAATACGCAAATTTCCCACGTGTTTGACTTTCCACTGATGGTCCAAACTAAGTGAACCAATTTAAAAAGTATTATTCAAAAGTAAAAGCAAATTTTTATAAAAAGTATATAAAATAAAAGTATTTTGTATAAAATCAAAAAACACACTTGACAAATCTTAACAAAAAACGGGACCTTAAAAATAGTTCGAACTTTTAAAGATCAAATTTTTTTCGATTGATATAGCGTGACGAAGGACAAATTTAAATATAAAAGAAATAAATGAAATTAGGTATTGTTTGTTTCTTCTCCTCTTTTGCCTTGAAACAAAAAAACGCTTTTTACCTGGCTGCTCAACTGCTCTTAATCTGCGCTCAAGTCTGGATAAACGAATTTCAATGTTTTCTAAATTCGTCACTGTTAAGACACTCTCAGATGGTTGATAAGACGTTTGAATTACACGTAAGAAGATCGATAGAAAAGTAAAAAGAGCAACTCTCGACATTTCGTGGAATTCAATTTCAACGCACCTAAGATCTTTAAATGCACATTATGACGGACCAGTAATGAACAATGTCTGCGGCATAACTACTCGTACAATCTGATAATTCAAGGGACAAGTACTTGTTTACTCTAACTTAATGAAGATTGACTTACAACGTTGCTCTTTGTTGAATAAACAAATTGAGAAAATAAGTGACGCAAATAAACGAAAATGAAATATTCGCAGCATATTGTTACAAACAATATCAAAAATATGCAACAAAATAAATATTGTAATTTGAAAAAACATTTTCACATTTTTCATGTTATTTCTTAAATAAAAACTCAATTTTTGTTTTTCCTCAAAATTCGAATTCGAGTGGAAAAAATGGAATAACAAAAAATGAAACGGAGAAAAAATGTGCCTTTGATCTTTGAGTTTTCTCTGGAAAAATGCGTGGAGAAAAAAATGCATTCACCCTCGCTTTGGGAGACAATATAAAAGAGAAAATGTATTCTCAAAATGCATTCCATAACAATGAAAAGAAACTTGTCGAAGGAAAAAGATGAGTCAAAGATAAAACGAGCCCGAAATAAATCTTAAAATATGGCAACTTATAAAACGCAGCGATGCATCAAGCATTACATTCTAACACTAATCACCCCATGACTCCGAATTTCCTTTGGCTCTGGTCTTCGATTCGGATCTCGTTTAAACGACGTCTTTGAAGTCGAGCATGGAGTACATCTATTATCCTATTTGGCCACTTTCACTTTGTAGATTAGAATGCAGCTTCGTGGAACCTGATTCTCCAAAACGAGATTTTAGATTAAGCGCCTGAAAAAGAGATGAAAATGAAGTCTTTTCTTTCATTTACTTTTTATTCCCTAATTTGTTAATAACAAATTCTGAATTGTTATTTACAATTAACGCGTCATTTTTTGGTTATTGGTAAAGTTGTATCTCTATGAAGAGTTTTATACTCGCTGACAATTTGTTAGATAAAACGAAACGTGCGACAAAATAAAATCTGATAAAGATCAATCAAATTTAAATAGCTCTTTTCATGCGATCTTGATGTTAAGTGTGCCATCGGAACTAGCAGTGGCTTCTGAATTGCAGACTGACCGACCGTTACCATTTGTACTACCTCAACATAATAATCAAGCTTCACTTTCAATCAAAAAGTATTTAACTTTAGTCATTGTACAATTATATTAGAAGCCATTAAAATATTGTCAAACTTTCAATTCGATCAAATCGTAATTCTTGGCATTTATGATTCGACCATTTTACAAAAATAACTCTGCGTTGTTCGCAACACACGTTTATTTATTTATTCAATGTAACTTTACGACTTTTTTATTTCTTGTTTTCGCAGCGCTTTTTCAAGCCTTATACGTTTCGCATGTTAATATTGAATTTGAAAATAGCATCATTTTTGGCACGCGTATGTAAAAGCAATGAGAATATTAATTCTAATATTCATGGTTAGTTATCAGTGCTATAAAGTTGAATAAATTTGAACGAAAGAGGAAGTGAAGAAGCGAGAAAGTATTTTCGAAAATGACGGAGGTGGAAGGTTCAAATTCAAGAGACCGGTGGTGGTAATGGTAATGTGGAATAGTAACCCAGTAAAATACAATATACTCCCCTCTTTCTCGCCGCGCATATAAAAGTGTTTGGTACGGTGACGTTTTTTTTTATAGTTTGACCAGCAGGTTTCGGGGATACCATGACTTCGACGCCACTCATGGAATAGCCTGGATCGTCTTGTCATTTTGGTTATTTCTGAAACAGTGTTTTCCGTTAAAAACAGTTTACTTTTAAAGGTAAAGTTCAATTCAAATAAAGTTCAACAAACTCTAAAATCAGTTTAAATTGCATTACACGAACTATCAATTTCAATTGAACCAAATGAACTTGGTAACACAAATTACAGCTTCATTTACTCACCTTCTATCCTTCTTTTTCATTGTTCTCATTTCATCATTTCTACATTGTTGCAAATTACACTTTTTATATTGTATTTGTTCTCAAGGTCAAACCAAAGTATCGAGCCAAAGATGTATTCCGTGTGGCGAAAAACATTGCTCGTGGCGATGCTGGTCTGTCTGGTTGGATTGAATTTGGCGTTTTCTAACGACGATCAAAACAGCACCAGTCCAGTTTACTACGAAGCTAGGGCGCGGTCGCCAGAAGGTATCCAGATCCACTATGCGAACAAGAGTGAATTAGTCAATGGCACCCGACAGTCGGACCAGATTATGATCCTCGGCAACAGCCGCATCACCATCCCCAAGGACAAGGCCAACTGGCCCGGTGTCAAAATCGTCACCGGGGACAGCTACCTCAAGGCTCTCGAGTACTCGCAGAACATCCGCAATGCGCATGACGGCGGCGTCGAGATCAACTCCAAGTCGACCCAACTGATCCGCCGCGAGTTCAACCCCAGCCCCATCTACAAACCGGACCAGGAACGCAACATCCGCACCGCTGGCGGACAGCTCGATCCCCGGGTCCTCTACCAGGGTGCCAACCAGAACGCCTTCACCAGGGACGACTTCACCCCGCCGATCCAACCGGCGGCTGATTTCAACGCCGCTTCTGCTTCCGCTTCCGCTTCCGCTTCTGCAACCGCTGGAGGTTTCACACCTGTGCAGGTCGACAACGTCTTCGACACTTACGGATTGCCTCCAGCGGCACCGCCCTCGGGGCCATACGATTACCCTGCTCAACCACAGGATGTTTATGGACCACCGCCGATGTACGAGGATTCTTACAAACCAATGCAAAATTCCGGATATGGTTATCCTCAGCAAGGTATTTAGCTTCATTGTTGCATTGTTGGGGTCTTTGACCTTCCTTGTTTATCGAACGCATGAGAATATATTGCTGTTTTTGTTAGTTTAATGTGACGCAACAATGCTTGATGTTACTTTTATCTAATTGTATGATGAGTCATTTTTAGAGTCGTAAATTTGAACATTTATTTTTTTGTTATATCGTTTAATGTTGAATTACGTGTTTTTGTATTCAAATAATAGTTGTGTTAAGATTTGTGTATTGGAATTAAATATATTGTTTTAATAGGATTATCATATAAGCACGTTTCAAAAATAGTTATAGAATTATTTATTTGTCTATTAATTACAATTTGTGTAATATAAAAAGAAGTGAATAAAAAATACATTATTGTATTCATAAAAATGTATTTCATTTTCAGCATACGGGCCACCTCAGAACACCGGAAGTCCATACTCATTCGACATGTTTTCTTCGATGGGTTTAACCTGGCCTTTTATTAAACTGAATGCTGTCACAGTGGCAAAAATCTTACTCAAAGTTATCATCTTCAAACTAATTGTTAAATTTATCGGCATTGTTTGTCTCTTATTATTTATTCCAAAACTGAAAAAGGAAGAGGCAGACGAAACAGATAATGAAGAACGCAGCTTGAAATCACGTACGTAGACATTTATTTATTTAGATAATAATATCGACTATGATTATTTTATCGCGATGTTAATGGCAGCAAGAGAAAGAGAAAAAGTTAAAAGAAAATTTGAGGGCAGAGTTATTTGTAAGTAGAACTTATTTTACTGATTCTACTAGCGGGCTTACGTATCACCATTCTGTTACGCTTCCGTGCACGTATTAAGGTTAACTGTGTATTGCGCGTCGAATTTTAATATAAATGAAACAAAAATGAATCTCACGCCCGTCCGATTATAATTAACTTGTACTTTATGCGACGCCATTTTTCGGATGTATTATAATTAAAACACTTTTTGTCGCTCTCTAAATTCAACTTTGAGCCAGCAATTTCAAACCTCGCCATTCTCTTTTCAATCAATCGTTCACTTATTTATTTATTTATTTATTTACAGTTGACAATTACCAATACTTGGACGAAATAACCTCGAGGGTTTTCTCCGCGTGGGAAAATTTCGAAAAGTACATGCAGCAAGAGGAATCGCAGTTGAAAAAGGACGAATCCTGTTCGACGGTTTGGTGCTTGATTCAAAAGTCGTTCGCAGTCGAACAAAACGACTCGCCGGCGACAACCAAGACCAAGCGAAATTAGATAACTTTTTTACAAGAGCGACGAAAAAAGCTGCGAATTTATGGATTTGCGACTGCGCCGCGTTAGGAAAAACGTTCTCAGCCACTTTTCATCGCTGGCTTGAGCCTAGATTTTTCTGCGACTGATTGAAAATGTATTCCGAATAACGAATACGTTTTTTTATCACAGTGTGACTTCCTTCAAGTGCGTCATGCTTGCTTCAACAACGAAAAGCCTAGAAGTTCTCATGGAACCGACTCGAGAGTCTAGACTGATTTTCTTGCAGAGATCGGCAATTTACGTTGCTTAGTGCGACTTTTTCGGATAATTCAATTTCACCTGTTGTGCCATCTTTACAAAATGAGACTCGGTTTTATCTGAAAATGAGCACTGTCATTTCTTTCAAGTGTAATTGTAAATAATACGCTAGGTTCTAATTGTATTATAATGTTTAATTTAATTTGTTGTACCAATTATTATTTATTAAATAAACTTAACTTATTGATTATTTGTAGGAAAATTCCAAAACACTTGCGTTTGCGTTTATTACAATTTCCTCAGACATTTAAGATATGAAGATCATTTTTTCATCTTTTCCAATTTGCATTTGTTGTAACTTTGTTTTTATGACTAAATAATGAAATGATAAATTAACATTTTTAATCGTCTTTAAAGAACTGATTATTGTATGAATAATTAAAATATACGTAAATCGAGATTCTGCTTGATGGTAAATGAAAACGCAAAATAAGTTAAATTGCTTTCGAATAAAAAATTTAATCCGGTAGCCTTGAATGAATCTATACTTTTTTCATTACTACATTCGCTTTTATCCTCTTCCATATCGTTTATCCATAACTTTGGCATACAATATATATAACAATTTATACAAAAATACACTGA
>JABFQD010003720.1:0-12766 GCA_022817045.1 Psix sp. ZL-2020 | reverse complement strand
AATGAAAAACTGACCGATTATAGTTCATCTATTCACGGGATTAGTTCAAAAAGTATTTCTGGCCAATCCTGTACATCGTTTTAAATTTGTTTTTATTTTTGTTTAAAAACATTGTATACTTCAGAGATAGTATTATGCTTTTTAAATCCTTAAAATTTTAAATCCCTTACAACAAATAAAAACAGGTAGCAAATAAATTTATAATCATCCAACTAACTCAATGAACAAAAAAAATTCAATGTAATGCACGTCCAATCTATTCGTCTGAAAAAACAATTTTGAACCAATATAAACAATCAAGTGCAAATGATTAATTCAATCGGACGTCTAGCGCGTCCTTTCATTTGCAAAAATGGTGATCTTGAAAGAAACGGTTTGGTCTGCACAACGTCTGAGAGGGTTGGCGGCGGCTTTATCTGCGCGACACATATAATTTGGGAGCCCCTCGTCGAATCGGGCCGCCGATATTTCGGAGCGTTTTTCTCGTTGCGAATTCTATGCCGGTGTATTCTTGAGGAGAGTAGCACTGCTCTTGGTAGAAAGGGTGAAAGCAAAGGGTTGAAGGAAGGGCGTGTAACTCGACGTTATCTCGGCGTGCTTCCGTCGGGGTTCGCTCGAGGCGCAGGGGCTGAGGTCTCGGTCCGGCGCTTAGCGAAGTCAAAAGAGGTCCGCAACGTTTTCATGATTTTCCCAGGCTAATTGTTATGCATGGCGCGCATCCCAAGCGTTTAGCCTTTAAAATTCCCCGAGTTCCCCGCGTCCGACTTTTTCACCTTGCAGACACGATAAGGACGCGCGTCCCGAAGCTAAACACCATCCTCGCCCACTTTTGAGTTAATGCGAATTCTCGCACGAGTGCCTTTTATTTTAGCGCCGAATATTTTTATGCTTTCGAGAATCGCGTGACAAAGTTCGTCTGTAACAACACCGAGTTCCTCATGCTTGAAGATTTTGTATACTTATGCAAGTGATGGACAGATAATTGTTTTTGGGTGGTCAAATTTTTGCAGGGTATATTCTGCGATCAAGGCTCGTAAACTTCATCAACGAGGGAGACTTTATACCAAGAAAACGTGGTTCAAACTTTTAGATTACTTGATTGATTGGAATCAAAGTAAAATGGTTCTTGAGTTTTCAGACTTTTGGCTGTTCGCTACGTATAACATTTTTTGCAACACATTATCGTGTGGGATTTATTTTTGTTTTGAAAATTAGAGTAATAAGAAGTGGCACCAAATCATTTTTCAAATAATAAGAATGCTTATTATATTGTCCGTTGAATCTACAAGTTGATGTCTACTGTTATATAATTTTATGCTTTGATTCTAATCAAAAGGAAGTCAAAAGAAACCAGAATAATATGATTTCTAATAACGAAATATAACAATCTATATACATTATGAAACTGATTAATAATAATTTTTATGTGAAAGAAATAACTTTTCATTAATTTATTCAATTACTCAATATTATATTATTTAGAACGAAAGAAACATGTTACTTGAGCATAATATGTATTGCGAAACAATTCGTTTTATTACCATTTTTTGTTTTGCGCGATGGAAAAAATATTATTCAAATACGAAAAAAAATGTATTAATTTATTTTCATGATTTATTTTTCATGCATTAACTTTCATTTTCATACATTTAAAGCGGGAAATATATTGCCATAAAAGCAGAAAATTACTCTTGATTTTGCAAGTCCTGCAATTCTTATTCCGCTGTGAAATATGAATGAATATGACGTTTCAAGAAGCGCGTATGACAACTATCAGTCGTGTCTAAGACGGTGCTTGAATTTAATAGTAAATGACATAGAGATGAAGCGCGAAAGAAAGAGATGGCGTGTGCAAGGGTTGATACGTAAGAAGGGTGACACGGTGCTAAGAAGCGGCACAATAAGGGCGTCACGGTTGTGACGTTTGTGCGGCTTGTGTAACTAATGCAGACCAGCCAAAGGCCACGCAACCCAGCCGCTCAAGAAAGGGTTGAGCGTCCGGTCGGGAAATAACTTTCTTACCTACTTACGCCTTCATCTCCTGAACCCAACTAACTGACGAGCGAACGTCTCGCAACCGCTATTTACCACAAATCTCGTTCATTTTTCGTCGTAGCTTCTGAATTAATTGCGCCGGATTTCGCGGATATTTTATTAGCAAACTTTGTTTTACGCGGCGAACAATAAGAGAGAACTCGATTGAATAAACGATAATGAAAATGTGCTGTCTTGTTTCTTTTTTATTATCCGAATCGATTATTATTTCTGGGTAAATTCAAACGAGCAATTTACATTAACCTAGTTTCGATACTTTGTTTAATTCATGGATCAACAAAATCAGACTTGTTTTCCACAAATACAATTATTCATGATTTTGATGAAAAATGTTCGAAATGTTTAATTAAAGGACGATTCGGTCAATTTCAGAAGAACAACTTGGAATCCGAAAACAATAATAAAATCGAGCACGAGAACTGGCAGTTTGGGCGAGTCATTGAATTTGAAATGAAAGCCGGAATCATTACTCCCGTTTGGCCTCTTCAAGTTTTACGTAAATAGATTAAAATTTGTACGAAATTATCATAATGATCGTCTGAAAGCGATTTGCAGTAAGACCATCTCATTAATAAACAACAAATGTAAGAGTTGCCGCGAAATGGGCGAATACTCGAAACACGCTTCTGGCACGTGTTTTGCGGCAATGCCGGTGCGCAGATATAATCAACGGCTACATTGAAAGTATGCGTCGGTGAAAGGTATACAGACAGTCAGTGTAAGTGTACGGATCATCAAAGACATGCGATCTTGACGAGCCGAACACAGTGTTTTACCGCATTAAGACAACATCACGCGGTTGTTCGGGTTATTTATTTTACGGTATAATAAACCGTGTAATTCGCCACATTGTTTTATTTTTGTTTTCTCTTTTGACTTGTCGCCATTTATATACCTCAACTGTTCTTTTTGTTACGTTTTTGTTGCTTTTATATTGTTTCATTCTTCTCCACAGAACGTGCTCAATTTTTTAAGTATCAACTAAAAATGAACGCAATTTCTTTATCGTATAGTTATCTCATTTAAATAAAATTTATGATCGATAAACAAAACACGACATACAAATATTGTTGATAAATAAAGTATACGAAATTCCATTTTGGAATTAAATTTAGATTTCTTTATTTGTTGATTAATAAAAGATTATTTTAGAAATGAAATCACACCTAAAACAGCATAGCATAATTATAATTTTGATTTCAAGATAATTAAAAATGAAACGATGATTCACAGAAAAAATCGTCTTAAATTATTACGAACATGATCTACAAATGCAGATTTGTTTATCTAAACCAAGACATTCGCGTCCTATAGCACAGACACAGGCGCGCAACATTTTGCCGAGCATTAAACACCTCATCCCGACAGATATCGAAGTCATTATCTGGGATTGCGAGCTGCGATAAAATATTTAATACCTGGTTAAAGATTTGTATCGAGTCAAGTACAAAACAAAAAAATAAGGAAAAAAGTCCAACATAGACTTGTAAAACAGAATTGATACGAGAAGGAAAAGAGAAAAAATGGTGTATATGCACGTGTATATGATTGTCAGATAACATCAAATTTGTTTTTGTTTGTTGCGCTCGCGAGCGCTAATGTACACGAGTACAAACGGGCTTTGTGTGCAGGTCACACGTGTTGCCCAGCAATACGTGGCGTTGCGTGCCTCGATAACATGGCTCGTTGGTTGGCAGTATTTTATGCTTTCGCACCTTAGCAGCTGGGCTCTTCCTCGCCGCGCGATATCTCTGCTTTTGCTCGCCTCCCACGTGCTCGCGTATTTTCGACGAACGCCGTATCACGGCTTTTGATTGCTTCTGGTCTTTTTGATTCCGCATGCTTATCCTCCGAGTTTTATTTCTATCCGAATGCTATATACCGCTACTGCGTTGTTATGCAAGCTTTTGTTGATCTCATCTCATTGATTGCTTGGATAATAAACGTTTTATGTCACGCGTGTGTTGGTGTTTATTCCTTTTCGGCAGCTTAGAAACAAAAAAAGAGCTAAATCACGAGTCGTCTGTCGAGAGTTGTTTTGTTAAGACAAATTTATGCTTCGTTCAAATGATTGATTTATTCATAAATCATGTATATGAATGTTCACTTTGGCGTCTTGTACTTGTGTATATCTGATACTTAAATTTCTTAAATAATGCATACGTTCACGCGATTTTTTCTATTCGAGTTTCAGTTTTATTCGAATTTATAATAAACAAGTAAACTGACATAAATGGTTAACGGCATTGAGGAATTTTGTTATCCGAAAGTAAAAATCATTTTAAAGGTAGCAGTTGAAAGTGAACTCACAAGTGTAGAAAACGCGAACGGAAGTTTGTGCGGCGAGTATCTTTCATTTATAATAAATTTCTTTTAAATGAACAAAAATATTGTTCACTGAATCTTGATACCAAAAAATGACAAATATTGATAAGTAAACACATGTTTGGAAGACATTGTTTCTGTGAATATGACGGTCATCGTTGATCAAATATCATTTGTGCTCTCCATGTGAAAACTAATATTTTGATGTGCAATCGAAATATAATGATCTCGAAATCTTTTCGTAGTTATCATAATCTCCTACATTGTCGTTCATTCTTTGCGCTCGTAAACAGTTTTATCTAGCTTTTAACAAAAACTTTCAATCAGTATTTCCCCGCGATAACGTCATATAAAGTTGCATCTTGAATACCGGGATAAATATAGGTGATCCGACGATAAGGTTATGTTTATCTACGTATTAAATATAGCGGAGACAAATAACAGTTTGTATCAGTAACAATAATTTTGGAGTAAAATTGGTTTTTTCACAAGTATACAATCTTCACAATAAAACAAATTTTATATAAACTGTCATTTCAAAAGATATTAAATATAGAATATCGCAATAATTTCACATTTTCAAACGATCGTAAATTCACACTTTTTCCCCTGCAGTAAGAATGTTTATTTAGATTAAAAACACAACCTGTCAACAGACTGATAAGAAATTTAATAAATAATTCTTGAAATAACATGAAAATATATTTCTAAAATTAATTGTAGAAAATTAATATTACACTTCTTATAATTAGCATAATATTTTTCATATTCATAAAGTTCTAACAGCTTATAAATGAATAGCACAATCGTATAAAATAACGAATTGTAATTACCAAGACAACAACCTGCGAATTACTTAACGAAAACTTTCGTGTTAATGAATGATCACGCTAATTTCGGATTCTAACTACCGAGTTGAAAGTTGCTGTATGAAGCGATGGAGGGTTACGTAACTATTTTTATTTCGTCATGACGCAAACGTATCGCATCGATTCGAGCGCGGGCACAAAAGATACGCGACTTTCCCGCTACATTGTGTTTTTTTCTGCTTTCTACATTCGAGCGTTAGTGTATGCATATTTGCGCGAAAGGAGGCCATCGTGCGGACTCTTTAGTCAACGTGTTATGCTTTGCTCGTCAATTGCTTCCTGTTGCACGTTTACTTCATTTCTCACGATATTTTATGCAGCTCGCTGCGGGATAACGTCGTTAGCCCAACTTCTTCGTGCACGTCACCGGAGACAATCAGCGCCTCATACATCGTTTGTCATTTAATTACGATGCGTCATTTACATTATTTTCAAGATGTATTTGTTCGTATTTTTGGTTGAACTCGTTTCTGAAGTGTTTCGTTACAATGACTGCAATAATACAAAATATTACATTCAGATTGACTTGATTCTTGAACTAAAAAGATGGAATCAATTTCAGAATATTACGCGAAAATTCATTTTAACACGTATGATGGTTATTTGAAATGTATAGGTATGAATATTTATTTCTTTTGAATATATTTCTAGACATGAAACTAAACAAAATCACTTTATTTTAAATATGAATCTTCATTGTAACGAATTTAAGGAAATCGAATTATCGATTTATTTTATGATGTGTAAAAACTTTGATACGAATATGATCAAATTTTGATATAAAGGTGATAAAATTGATTTTTATCATATGTGAACAAAAAAATAAGACAATGATAGACGAGTTGCAAAAAGTATATTTGAAAGAAACACTATTATTAGCCATGGTAATTAGAATTAGGTGAAACTTTTATTCTCTCTACTTGTCGATTTTTGATATAAATTTATCAGCGTTCGACTTTCGCTAGCGAGTGTTGAAGAACAACGAGAGAACAAATTTATATTAAATTACATTGAATTTTTCAGTGCATTGCGACAGTTCTGTGATGAATTTTTTTATCAACTACGCATTAGACAAGGAAATTTTAAATCTAAAATTGATCACTTGTTGACTGCAAACTTTATATTAGATCAAAGTTCGCCAACTCCAATAACATTTTTTTCAAATTTATCTAATATAACGAATTTTAAAATATATAATTATATATCCGTGAAAACATTGAATCTTACAATTTAAAGATTGATGATTTCAGCTTCAAGACATTAAATTCTTATAAATCAGATAGGTATTCTTATTATTATGATATTGTATTGTATGTACTAGATGATTCAGGTTCAAGTTCGATTAATTGATATCTGAAGTTTTTCTTACTTGACTTTGTCTCGATCAATGAGGTAATAAGAAAAATCATATCTCCAGTTCATATAATAATTATATAAATAAAAAGAGTGTAAATAATCTCTAATAAAAAATATAATAATCAACAAGTCTATCTATTTGATCAGCCAAAATGTGTTTCATTAATAAACTTAGAAGGCTTCCATATATAGGAATATTATAAACATATTATCAAAATGTTTATTGGAACAAACAAGCAATAGTAATACACTGGCGACAGTGTCGGTCGCGCTAATGTCATGAGCTAACGTCAAAACTTCGCGAGGAGAAAGAATAACAACTTCTTTTTAACTACGTGACGCAACATGTGAACGACCTGTTTCGTCGCATTTTATGATACGTACAGTATAAACGACAACAGACTTCGCCGCGCTTGCCTTATTCGTTTATTTCACTTTTATTCCGCGTCGCTATATCGCGCGATATTTATTTTGTTTCTCATTGATTCTGATAAATCTTCAGATTAGAGTATTATACTGACGCATTGACTCGCGCCTTATCGGTTTTTACACAACACGCATCCATACGTGCGATGGAATAAATCAATATAAATACATCATATTGTCCTTTTTTACAAACAAAAAGTGTCATTACTGAACAATTTTACTGCAAAAGAAATATATCTAAACAAATGTCACTTCCGCACTTCGTCAAGCTTGACATGGTTTATTTTTTAGTTTAGTTAAATTATTTTTATGGAAAATATGTGGCGTATCTGAAGAAAAGATCACAAATGGAAATCAATTAGAGCAGAAGTAAAGTTCCTAAAGAGGTGTTTTCTAGTCAAACAGTGTTCAGCGAAACCTTCGAATTTGTATGTTTGGCTTTTAAGTTTCGTCCAAACTTTGTTTGGAGAACATCGAAGCTCATATTTGTAACGATTTATCATTGGTGACTTAATTGAACGAACAAATAAGTGTCAGAAGAGAAAGACAGAGAAGCATGGCGATGTTTATTTTTTGTTCTCTTTCGCGGGAGAATCGAAATTCCACACTTATGTACAATGCCTGGGCTACCAACCCTCCAAAGCCAATGACCTGGCGGCTTATATGCGCAAACTTCTAGCTATATCCGAGCGCCTGTGTAACCTATTCTTAGCAGCGTCTGAAATTATAGATTCGCTTTTGTATACACCAACAATTTGTCTGTGTGAGACTGATAATTGAAGCAATTCTTTAAATATTCAAGCCACACTTACAAGCGAAAAAAGCCCGATTACGCGCTCACTCTGTTGTGTCCTGCAAATCTAATATTTAACGACACATAAGAACTCGCCTATAAGCTGATAACTCCACTTAACAGAAGTTTTCGACGTTACTCAAGTTCCTTCTATATAAGTTCATGAAAAAGTGATTTCCGTTTAAAACCGAAATGTCCATTATTCGTTGAATGAGCTCATATTTTAGAACGACATCTGTATACTTAATAAATATGCTCGTCGGATGTTATTAATAGACTCTTTCTCTATTGACTGAAAATCAAACTGTAAGATTGACTATTGTGGAATACACGAGTTACACAATCGCTAGCACTTTTTGTTTACTAAGTAATCCTCTTTGGAAAGCGCCGCGCCCAGCACACAATAACAAAACACGACTCAATAAGCGAACTAACTTGTTTTCTTATTGATAACAATTACTATTATCTCGCAGCTATTGTCGGGTGAAAGTCTCGTTTAATTGTTCCTGTTCTCTTTTACTCTCATCCAGTTCCAGGCTGTTCATTTCGTGTCACCAGTCTGTCAGACAGACCCATCTTTATCTTCTTTTGGTTTCAATTTCGCAGCGCTGCCAGCTTTTTCGTGCTAATTTTATGCTTCGGATGATATATTTGGAATTTATCATAATAATTCGACTTCTTTAATTCCTCCACAATTCCGTGTTTTTATCTGTAAAGAATATCACTGATGACAAATGAAAAATGGGTCATTTTTCAAAAAGATGCAATTTTCTATTCTAAATATAAATGATCTTCAAAATTAATTCAATAACTGTCGCTAAATATTAGCAAAATGATGATTCTGCTGAATAGAGAAACGAGTTTTGTTTGCTTCAAATTCAATCTTTAATTTCGTAAAATAACGCATTATTTTACATATAAATGATACACGTGAGAAAATATTACATACGTCAATCGTATCAAAGACAATATGTAGAAATTTTTCTTTAAAGATTATAGTATAATCTCTTATGAGTTTTTAACGTCTAACGACAATAAAAGACAAAAAATGATCACGTTTCGCGCGAATAAGAGAAACGTGAAAAGTGATGTAACCCTCGAGTCATGCTCTCATCCACTCCATCTCACATCTTAATTCGAGCAATAAAGTTTTGGTAGTGGCGGCGTAGTTCGTTAGTGCGAAGGAAGAGGCGCTCCTTAATGAAAACAATTCTGGTTTATAATTCGCAATAAGTCGTAAGGGCGGGAGCGAAGGGTTGGTAGTTGCCGTTAGATTTTCACCTCACCTTAACCGGAATAGTAACGGCGTGCCTGCAGTTCGAGGTGTATACGCAATTGGAACAAGTCGCTGTAGGGTACTTCGTGAACTCCGGTGAGGGTCGTTGAAGAATAAGAAGTGGGTGGCTCTCCGGGGCCAAAATGACTGTCACGCGAAATGAGCCAGCGCCGCTCACCAGCCAAAGGGGAATCCCCTCCCCCTGCTGTCTTCTCTCTCGCAACTATTAGCAGTTTAAGTTCTACAAAAGCCGTCTAATTGTACACGAAATTTCGCTGTCCGTGATCCGTAGTGAGAAGGGTTCAAAATTTCACGCCACTCAACTTAAAATCGATATTTTCGCAATTTTTCAACAATTTCTTCGTAAAAACGCGAAATTCGTTGAAGCATGTTATTATATAATGATAGCCATCAATCTGTTCAGCAAGTTTTATTTTGAATACTAATTATTGTGGTTTTGCGGCAACTTTTTACGTTATCGTTGACACAAAAAGAGAACGAGCGAGATTAACGACGAAAGAAAGAATGGCATAAAGAGGGAGAGTTTGGAAGCCCAAGTCAGATTTTTCATTAAGGAGCCGTCGACTCAGCTATCCTGTCTTGGGGGGCGCAAACTGGCAGGTAGTTGCCGTGATGACGACAACGCCGGAACAGAATACATCGGGCGGAGATGGCGGCATAATATGGTGGATTAATACGCGCAAAATCTGCCACCTAAAAGTTATTAATGACTCCTCGGCTTTGGCGACGACGCATCCAAGATTTCATAAAAGAGGGTGCCCCTCGCCAACAGTTTCTTTGCAACCGATGAATAAAAGCCAGAAAAGTCGACAACGCACAATTCCAAAGCAATTATCGCGTGATAAGCGTGCACTAATATCATCTGCAGACCGACTTCGAAGTTATATTTGTCTTCCGAGGGAACCATTTGGTTGATTCCAAATTTTGTTGCAGCGTCTTTTGTTCGCGTAGAGGCTATACCACAAAACTCCTAAGGCGGCAAAAATAAAAATGAAAATGAAGAAGGAGAAGCAGCCAGAGAAGAAGAAGAAAAAGAAACAATCCTTGGCAAAAAAGAGAAATGAAAACGGGTGAAATATTGAAATAAGGCGATTGACGCGAATAATTATTATTGCGTCGGGTTCGGAACGTATACAACAACGCTGCGAGCTTATCGGTGCGACATGGAAAACGCATTACGGCGTCCTCAAGCCGACGAAAACTTGGCTTTAATCTTGGCCCAAGTCAAATACTTGCACGGCTAAATAATAAGATGCTGGGCGAGCGTATTTGTCCACTGATAAGTAGTGTAAATAAATATCCGTGCGCAAAATTATGCGTATAATTAGTTAGCGCGCGTTATCGCACTTATTCCGTTACTCATAAGTAGCTAGCTTTTCGTGCGCCCGAGTTATCTTATTCTTTCGTCTTTTTCTTCGTTTCATCTTGTTCGCCGCAATGATTCATCTTTGCCTCTCGAAAACATTCGCGAGCAAGCCGGAAATTCTTCGCGATGTATAAAAAGTTACGTTAACGTGCGTAAATAGATTAGGCGGCTACACTTTTGCCGAGGCCAAATACCGCATCCAATGAACACTTTATCTCCGCTAAAACGGCCGCTTCAAACTTGTTTATGCGATGCGCGAAAAATGTATATAATTTATCCGTAACAGATAAATGTTGAAAAGAGTCATAAACTGCGCCACCCGTCTAAGCAAGTATTCTCGATGAAATCCAGCGTAAATTCTTGCTCAAACAAATTGAATATTGAAGCCTCGCGATTATTCACTTTCATGCTGTCCGGTTACGACCATTTGAGCCTTTTCCCTGTGCAATAAAACGCTCAAGCGACACGTCCAGGTGTGAAAACTCGTCAGCGAGTGATAGATCAACTTTGCATAATGAAAAGAAGCGTGCTCAGGGCAATGCCAAGTGTTGCGCAACGGGGATTTGTAAGCCGTTACACGAGGGGCTGAGAGTGGGTGGGCTGCAGATTTGAACAAGAGCTCGGCTGCTATGCAAATTGGAAAGATAATAATCGATTGTCGGAGGATAGCTGCGTTGATGGGTTCACGGATGAGCGCAGCACACCTCCGTATCTAGACAGCGCCGATTTGGGTCTCGCGCCTCCTCCCTTTTCCGCCGATCTCCCTCAAGGGAAATTATACAGTCCGCTCGCAACAAGCTGACCCACGGTTTGTCCGATACCTTACGTTTCGCGCGCCCATCGTCATCCACCGATATAAACTTTCTCGATAATGTTTCATGTTTGCTCCTTCTTTCTCTGTCCCGGGAAATCAAACGAAATTCGACGTACCATTTGTCTTTTCCGACCGACCTGACAGTAATGTGACCATCTTCAATCTTAGTCGACGACGTCTATTGCATGTTGCGGTCACACCGCTATTTGTCCTCTGAAATTTCATTACCGGAAAATTACAAAAAATGAATCGAGCTGCTCTCGTTGCTGCTCTTGTTTATTTCCATCTATCTGATTAGTTCCAATTTCACCAACACACAAGATAGCACTTGTTTTTCACACGTTATCTGTTTGGTACTAATAAACTAAGTCATTCATTTGGTATTTGACATTCTGAAAGAAAATAACTAGAACTCCGTTATCTTAAATATTGGCAGCGGATAAGGCCATCTCTATGTCAAATTAGATTTCTTCTTTGGTTTTAACCAGGAATAACAAATAAAATAAATAGTTGAAAATGTGTCATATGAAACCGCCTGGTCACATTTTTTCGAAACTTTCATTCTCTTTTTATAAATAAAGGTGAGGCAGTTTTTTTCCGAGAAGGTAAGACGATGAAGTAAGCATGAACTAAGACACACACGGTGTTTCGTGTTTGCGCATATTTCTCGCAATATCCTCTGTTTATCTCTATTGTCACGTGTTTATCCAGTGTCCGTCAGTCTGTATGGTTGTTTTCGCTTCTACATTTTTTATTTCGTTGGCTCGTTCGCCGGCGTCCTTGTTCCACCAAAAAGTGCGCCACGGTTGCTCTCTCTCTGGCAAGCATGAATGCCTTTATAAAACGTTATGTCTCTCGCTTATTTTTTGCCTTCATCGCCGTGTGTTCTGCTTTGTATATTCGAGGCTGTGTTTACGTTCGAGATAAAGCGAGGAACAAACAGCGGGCGTTGTGCTCTCATGGTCAACTACAGTTAGTTCATACCACGTTCTAATGCGACTGACGAAACTAAATGTACTGCAGAGTTCTGTGACTTTTAGCTCCATTTTTTTCTTTTCCATCATATGCATGAAGTTTTAAGTCAGCATTAAGTTCAATTTCAATTTTGCAGCTTGCTCTCAAAATGGTACAAGAAATGATACAAAAAATCTTATCTAGTGTTTTCGACGAACTTTTTGCTAAAATTTTTTCTAATATATGCTGGTTTATGTTTTCCTATTTTATCACTTTGAAATTAAAATGTACTAATCTAATTAAAATATTTTCTCAAATCTATGTAAACATACACCAAAGAAAATACTTATGTATTTATTTTTCCAAATGATAAATTAACTTCAATTTGGCTTATTTGTTAAAAATCGAAATTTCTTTTATTTTATATTTAATTTATAAAGTTAATAATAATAATAATCTGCTGTCATTTTTAAAACATTTGAAAATATAAATATTTATTTATGATAACTCA